>JXSR01S006535.1:50793-62485 GCA_000969725.1 Ophiothrix spiculata
TGACGTCAACATCTCGTCACGGGTCAATGCACAAAAGCCGCCAGATCATCAGTTGGCTTGAGAATGTGTCTCGGATGAGACATGAAACGTTGCCTCTCAAAACAAGTAAGTCCAGATGAATTGATTTACTCAACCTTCTAATACTTCAAATCATCATTTTATCCGTGTTAAATCTTTCAAAAAGACATTGAAGACTTGTTTGTATCCAAATCCTGTTCTATTATAATCTGATGTGCTACTATCTTGTATAAACGCAAACAATGTCAAAAACTAAACACACATGAGACCGTGATACTTAGATTTGACCTGTTTTACACTACACTTTTCAATCAAAACATCAAAAATACTGCTGTGATTTTATTGATATGGCTCGGATAAAATGTTGATTTGCCCCAAATCACACATTGTGTTAAATGCAATGCAGATAAGTATTTGAGGGGACATCTCAGAGGATCAGGAAAGACTGTAAAATTAAACCTGGCAGCATCTAAGGATAAAATAATAAAAGTCCATGTATTAGTAGTGACACACATTATAATGTGTCTTGACATTGATAAATCCTTACATAGAAAATATTTCCGATTGCAAATGTGTTTTCTAATTTTTATCAGAAGTCTGAGGTTTAATCTGACACATGCCAGACAAATGTGAAATAAAGTAAACAAGTCAAAACTTTCCTGTTAGCTCACTTTGGTAAGGTGGTCTCATGCCATTTCAATTGCATTACATTTACACTTAGTTGGATTGGTTTAGGTACATACTGCAATCTCTAAGCCTCTTTTGGTTCAATATTTGTCGAACTAAAATTTTGGATTTTTACAAGCTATGTTTCTATACCTTCAAAATTTCCAATTAAATGGGTTATTGTATCCATCATAGACCCTAGAAGAAACTAAGGTGTCAATAGTGAGATTCAGATAAAGATAAATGATATAAAACTGAGGTCGTATACAAGATAGGAGTTAGCAATTATTTTTTTAAAAATACTAAGAGACATAGTCTTTACATGCATGTTTTGTGTCATATGGATTTCCTTAACTTAAAAGGTACAATAGAGACATACTTGACAAAGATATAAGCAAATTATTAGCTGAGGTCTAGATATGTGTACAACTTGTTATAGTTGTTATGGGGTATGATTACTTCAACCTATCTCGAGGCAATATATTTTTAGCCATATGGATTTCTTAGAGCACGAGATTTAAGTTTTTGTGCCTTATTTAATATCCCTATAAAATAAAGAGATTATAAAGCACCAATGAAACGAAGTCAACAGCAGACGTAGTGTAAACAACATTGCCACAAGAAGTGGAATCGATCACAGACTCCATGTTTGCTGAATTACCCAAGCCTAAACCATTAGGGAAAGATGCACATTTTATGTGTTTATCTTGAATATTGCTGTGCCATTTTGGTGTCCTCCAGCTTCATACAACAATAATGCCTCAGAATTCACAGGGATTTTATCTAAACTTACTTCCTAGGGAATTAATTACACACAGCATCAGTGATATTCAGTTTATCTAAAATAGTGTTGTGTACAATATGGCCCAAGGGATATTGCATAAAACTGGAAATGTTTGATTAAATAGCAGAATTGTTTTGGTTCAGATTACCTGATGTAAACTTTGAGTAAGTGAGTGATCTTGTGCTTAGAATTCTGATGATGAGTAAGATAACGTCATTAACATCTGAAGATGTCACATCTAACAAGAACCAAGGTTGACATCACAACCCAGATGAAGGGTGATGGTTTTACCTAAATGTTGTTGCTCTGAGTATGGAAATTTCTGGTCATTCTAGATTTAAAGATATTATTGAACTTATATCAACCCAGATGAATAAGAGTAAACACAATTAGACAGTTTAATAATGTCACAAATTTTATTAATCAAAATATCTGCACACAAACTGGTGTAACAGCAAAAAACTTAAGTTTTAAAATTGCGATATCTTCATTTATACCTAATATGTTTTGTTTTTATTTGGGCATGTTCATTGTAGATATGTAGTGATTCTAGCCTTGAAATGGAAAAGTCATGCAATGTTCCAAGTTGAGATATTGCATCATGTCTTTTCACATTTTGGATCAACAGACAGTGTGTCTATGAGCTTCTTTTTGGCACCACACTTTATATGGGACATTATCCAGCTACTGGAGTTAGTCCATCTAGATGGACCTCACAAGCTTTGCGTTCGCTTGCAATGTCCATCTGGATGGACTAACTGGGGTTGGCTAGTGGATTTTGCTCTAAGATAATGGCTCAGTCAGAGCTATCATTAACATGGAAAACTCACATCGATTGTTTATCAAAAACAATATCAAGAAACATAGGTATCATTATTTTTGCCAGATCGAATCCTAAAGACATGTTATTGTACTCTTATATTACCTTAATATGGTATAATTCTTTGGGGCAATACTTGTAAAATGTCACTTCCAGTCATTTCCCGCCAGTCATCAGGTGGATCAATACCATCACATCAGCAGCAACATCAGCTTTGAGAAAGGTGTTGGATCAACACTGAAACCGTCAGCTAAAAATAGTCAGTTTTAGTCATTGGTTTTGCCAAATATTGAAAGAACATTTGCATTCTCACTTCATTGTTAACAAGATGACTTTGATGGTTTATGTTATAATACTTTCAATTTTTTTTAAAAAAAGTTTCAGTAGTACAAATTATTATCAGAATAAATCACCTTATTATGCATGTTTGTAAATCACTTGACTTAGATTTGGCTTTCAGTGAAGATGGACTTAGCTAGAAAAGAGATCGGGTTTTCATCACATCAGAATCATGAATTGTACCTTTAATTCTAATCTAACACGATGTGCAACTATCTTGTTGTAAAAAGCAAACAATGTCAAAAAGTAAACACACATGAGACCGTGATACTGAGATTTGACCTGTTTTACACTACACTTTGCAATCAAAACATCAAAAATGCTGCTGTGATTTTATTGATTTAGCTCGGATAAAATGTTGATTTGCCCCAAATCACATATTGTGTTAAATGCAATGCAGATAAGTATTTGAGGGGACATACCTCAGAGGACCAGAAAAGAAAAGTTATATAAACCTTACAGCATCTGAGGGAAAAAAAAGTCCACGCAAGTATTGACACACATTGATATTGACTGACATTGATAGATCCTTACATAGAAATTTTTTCTGATTGCAAGTATGTTTTATATTTTTCATCAGAATTTTTGACAGTCTGGGGTTTAATCTGACACATGCCAGACAAATGTGAAATAAAGTAAACAAGTTAATTTTTCCCTGTTAGCTCATTTTGGTAAGATGGTCTCATGCCATTTTAATTGCATTACATTTACACTTAGTTGGATTGGTTTAGGTGCATACTGCAAACAGTAAGCCTCTTGGTTCAATACTTGTCAAACTAAAATTTTGGTTATTAGATTTGTTTCTATATACCTTCAAAATTTCCTGTAGTAATTAGGCCATTGTAAACATAGACACTATAGAAGTAACTTTAAAGTTTCAATAGTGAGATTCGTTTGTTAAAGATAAATGGTACAAACAGCCCCAAACTGAGGTCCTATACATGACAGAAGATAGCAACTATTATTTCAAAGTACTCAAGAGACATAGTTTTACATGTTTTGTGTCATACGGATTTCCATAACCCAGTAACCCCCAATGTTCATTCTCCCATGGCAGGTATTTGCCTGGATTCAAACCAGGGACCTCTCGCACCCCAATCCCATTATCACTTTGTCAAGCCACTGAACATGTGCTACTAAGGTCTATGACGTATTACAGACCTGAAACTTTTCATTTTTTCAGCTGATTTCAGCTCTTTTTATTACATTTTCAGCTGATTTCAGCTCTTTTTTTTCTTGATGAATAAGCCAAATTTGAGCTATTTGGTGCCGAATTTGACGGTTTTCAGCTCTTTTTTTGAAGATTCAGTTTCAGGTCTGGTATTAGGACTTAAACAATTTTCTTCACTTTTCGGATTGTGATATTTTGTTGTTTTGTACAGTTAGAATTAACTAAGAACGTATAAGGCCAAGTAACAAAAATAACCAGTTGATCGTCCCCTCCCTCACCAATTTTTGACGCCGCGCCAATTTTTTAAAATTTGTTATTTTTTAAAATTCCCCAAAATAAAACAAAAAAATCAACAAAACACTTTTTAATTGGCACTGACAAGTGAACAGGATCCTTATTGCACTTTAATAACCCTGAAATACCATAATATCATCTTCGAAAATGTTATGGTGGCCATCTTGGAAAAAATAACAAATAATAAGTGCCCCCCTCACCAATTTTTAAGAAAAGTCCGGACGATCAACTGGTTATTTTTGTTACTTGGCCTAATAGAGGCATATTTACAGACATAAGCACATTCATAGCTGAGGTATATAGTTTTTATGGGGCATGATTACTTCAAACTATCTAGAAGCATAGTCTTGCCATGTTTTTACCATATGGATTTCTTGGAGCATGAGATTTTGGTTAGAGTTTTTGTGCCCTATTTAATATCCCTATAAAATAGAGATTATAAAGCACCAATGAAATAAAGTCAACAACAGGCTCTGTGTAAACATAATGTAGAATTGCCACAAGAAATGGAATTGATCACAGACTCCGTGTTTGCTGAATTACATAAGTGTAAACCATTAGGGAAGGATTCACATTTTATGTGTATATCTTGATATATAATATTGTTGTGCCATTTAGGTATCCTCCAGCTGCATACAACAATAAATGCCTATGTTTACAGAATTCACAGGGATTTTACCTAAACTAACTTCCTAGGGAATTAACACAAAGTTGCATTCAGTTTATCCAAAATAGTGTTGTTCATGGTATGGCCTAAGGGATATTGCATGTTTGATTAGATATTAGAATTGTTTTGGTCCAGATTACCACCAGATGTACGCTTCAAGCTGAGTAAAGTAAGTGATCTTGTGCTTGGAAAACTTTTTTTTTTTTTGCTTATCACTTTGTCAAATCCACTAAAATTAATTTAGGGTCGACCAAAACAAAACAATTTCCTCCGAAAGGTCCACTTTTTGAAAATCTGCACCCCCTTGCAAAAATCCTGGCTATACTGGCCTCACACAATGGGAAATTTTTCCTAGACCAAAACACCAAATTGTCAATTACTGACGAAACACTGCACAAGTCACCAACTTCCTTTCAACCAATGAAAAAGCCACTTCTTGAAGCCAGTCAACCATATAACTGCAAACACATTTTATTTTGACACTTGACCTTTGCAAATATTAAGTTGAAAAAAGATCAATATTTGCAGTATGGTTGTTACTCACTAAAACATGAATAATCAATATTCAACTTGTATATATAATAGGCCTATTATGTAGAATTGCTGTGGCTTTGGGAAAAAAAACCACCTCGCTTTACGGTCAGGCGAAATTTTTAAGTAGGGCTGGTCGGGTGATTTTTTTTAAATTCCCCCTAAAATAATCCGAAAAATTGGGAGGAAACCTGAAAAATTTGCACAAAGAACTTTTCTTTAAAACTTAAAAACCAAAATTGTTAATTTTGACTCATAAAGCCTGCTGATTTTACATGATTTTGGCAAAAACTAAAAAGAAATAAAAAGAAACCCCCACAAATTTAGGGTTGTTAACAGCCCACTAGTCCCAAAATGAAATAACGTTTGCTAGTCCAAAAGTGTATTTTCCTATACCTGATTCAATTAGCAAATTTATCAGTAGCTCATGTCTTATTATTTTAATTTAAAAAAAAAATGAAAAAAAAGGAGAATTGTATCATAGAGAGTGACAAGTCAATTAGAAAATAATTGGATCTAATTGAAATAAAAAGAATAGAAGAAAAAAATGTAAAATTAGTGGCAGCATGCATGATTTGAACCCGTGATTCTTTTAGCGATAAGCGAGACTACGTTACCGGCTGATAAATACAAGGTGAATCTAAATACTTTAAGAAACGTGTATTGCGCAAGGCGAATGAAACGTGGTATGGTTGAAACTGTTCGACAAATTGTGTCATTGTAGAGAATCAACTCAATTGATTTTGATGCAGTTGGTATCAAATTAATCCTTGATTAGTATAGCAACTCGGCACGGTTATCAGATTGTATGATAATGATAAATAATGCAAAAACTTACCTAGAACGTCGAAGCAGTTACGATATTTGCCGCAAAAACTTTTTCAGCATTGAAGATCATGTGAAATGAATTCAAACTTTAATCACCTGTTACTCGGAGATGAAAGTAGTCACAAGGTAAATTGAAGCATTCAGAGAAAGAATAGATAGTCAAGTGATAATTTATCCAATTTAAAAAGGTTGGCTATCATTTAATTCTCTAAAACAAGCGCAATTCCCTTGGGCTTTCCACCCCTGAAAACTCACGGTAAAAGATAGGAATCAGAAGTGGGCGGAGCTTTAAGTCAATTTCTTGAATCGATATCGTGTTGGTATTGGTTATGATTACTTTAGATTATCAAGATGCATAGTCTTAACAAGTTTTGCTTGTATGGATTTCTACGGAGCATGAAGTTTAAGTTTTAATTTATATGTCCTGTTTATGTCCCTATAGAATTGTGAGATTGTTATAGCCCAAATAATTGCGATCAACAACGGAATCTATGTAAACTTGTAGGATTGCCACTAGAAATAGAATTGATCACAGATTTGAGATATGCAGAATTACCTTAACCCAAACCACAAGGGAAAGTTATATTCCACTATGTGTATTATATCAGCTTATGTTGATTTATTGCTGTGCCATTTAGGTGTCCTCCACCTCGATGCTTATTTCTCACTTGTCCCATCGCTCCTCCATTCCACATACATTTCAGGACATAGTGATTTTGATCAACAGCATCTAAAATTTTAAAATTCAAAATCTTCTTTTACCCAAACCAGTTTCCTCGGGAATTAGCACACGGCGGCGTCAGAGATGTTTAAAACAGTGTTGTTCGTGAGATACGGCCTAAGGGATATTGCATTAAACTTGAAATGTTTGATTAGATTGTAGAATTGTTTTGGTCGATATTACTAGATGTTAACTTTGGGTTAAAGTTTAGTTCTAATGAAGGATGTCAACAGCATTTTCTTTTTAATTTGTTTCTTTGTAGACTAGATTCTTGCATCTACCTAAAACAATTATGCAGTAATATAGGTTTTACTATACTTATCATGAAAGAAAATAGGTTAAACAAATATCAAGAGATGTATTTATATTTTTTTAAAAGTTAAATTGTACTATTACCAAATTAAAGGTTTTTGAACTGAAGCAGTCTTGAAATATGCATAATGCATACTTTTCTTAATGAGCCAATAAATTGACTGATTTTAGACTTAGATGTATTATGTGACATAGAAAGGTCTAGTCAAACTCATTTGTTTGATTTGTAATTATTGTTCTTTTTTGTAAGGTGTTCTGATACTTATTTTTCTTTGTAAGAGCACCTAAAATCACCATTGTAGTATAATGTAATGCTAATGGTCTTTGACAACATAAGGATTTTAGGAAAGTGGAAAAACAAAGCAAACAAACAAACACAAAACACTACCGTTGTTTACTGTTTCCAATTTTACTTGGAAATGCATAACATCTCTATGTTTGTGACACTTAAATTTGCCTTTCAGTGAAGTTATTGTCAGGTTTGGCTGATAAAGCATATTGCATTTTAACACAAATTCCACCTGAGACAAATCAACATTTTATCTGAACCAAATCTTTCAAAAAGATACTGAAGACCCAGGTGCATCTAAATTCACTGCGCCATCATCAATTCAGCCCCTAGATAACTATCTAAACTTGTTCTATTTTAACCAGGTGTGCTATCATCTTGACGTTGAAACAATTGTTAAAGCAAATAGTGCCAATGACTAGCACATATGGGATTTGATTTGTGTTGTGCCACAACGTTTGATCTAAAAATTAAACAGTGCAAATGTGTTTTCCATGGCCCATTAGCATTGATTTTGCTAGATGTTTATTTGTCCCAAATTACATAAAATTGATGTTTTCTAGTAAATATTTAGGACATTATCTCAGAAATGGCAACTTTTAAAATAATTTTTATGATTTTAGGAAATTTGTTATTCTGACTTTACACATATTTACTTATTTTCAGATTTTTGAAACCTTTTTTTGCAAATGTATATGCCTTGTTAGATTTTTGTTGCTGATTCTAAGATTTTAATGGTGCTGACTGGTATCTCAGAAGATGTCTCAAAAGATCTGGAAGGACTTTAAAGGGACTAACATGAAAACGTTTGGAAATACTCTGAATAAAGCTTGAAAGTGTAATAAAATCAAAAGAGGTAAAAATATCTACACAGTAATGGCTGAAAATGAGAGAAAGTAATTTTAATATATCATTCCATGATGCTGGTATGACTGTGTCAAGCGTTTGTAACTTTTCTTAATTTTAAATGGATCTCGATTGCTTTGTTGACCCAAGCACATTGGCGAGCTGTTAGGGGAATATTACAATCTAAAGTCCAATAGATCGGCGTGGCGTCTTAAGATTGCGATCTAGTTGAGGTGAAATGATTGTGACAATTTCTTAATAACAGCGTAATAATGTCAAGCGCTATGATACTACGGTGAATAGCGCGCATATATAAATGCTGGATATTATTATTATCTTTTAATTGGTAGATTTAATATATATTAAAAGACAAACAATTCAATGAAATATAATTTGTATGACCATCACAGGTCTAGAAATAAGATATACGAGGGTCATTCAAAAAGTTCTACCTGTTGTATCATAACTTTTGTTTATTATAGGTAGCTACTTGAAAATTGGCACAAATATAGCTACAAATGTCATCTACATGTGATGAAACAATCGTATCAATATCTTTTCTAGATTTCTGTAAGTTACCTAAAACCACAGTAAGGTTCGGGTACACCGGAAAGGGTAAAATATCTAATGGCATTGCACCTGAAACTATATGTGCAGCTAAGGGATGAACAACCATCTGTATTCCCAAAATTTATGAAAATTACAGAACAAATTTGAAATAAAAGTGTACCTAACAGTCCAACAAATCATTTGTCACTGATAAAGTAAACTTGGTACTGATAGATCCAATATTTGAAAAGGATGTCTTGTACCCTTTCAGGTTACTGAATATCAGCATTGTGTGTTTCTCTATAGCCTGACTTTTCCATGTGTGTTTTTATGTGAAAAACAACAATTAAAGGTACTACACCACATTTTCTGTCAACAAATTGAATTTAGGTCCCATTTTGATCAACTATGAAAATGTAATAAAAAATAAAGCTGTATAATGCCACCATTTCACATCTCGTTTTATTAAGGTCAATTTCTTCGTAAACTGTGTTTTTGGTGATTTTCATAATATTGCTGCAGGGGCGATTTGTTCCTATTATTGTTGTGATTGTAAATGACCATTATTTTCAGTTTTGGTCAGCTTTTTTAATCATTCCATATAATTGCATGTTCATTCTTATGATTTATAAAATTTTCACTGTATAGCAATACTATATTGCTATATTATGGATATTTCAATTCACTGTACTTGAGCCACTTTTAAAAATGTTGCACATATTTTGACCGTTTCTGGTATACCAAACTTTACTGTGGTTCTTAGATCACCTGCAAAACTGTAGAAAAGGTATTGATACAATTTTTTCACTATGTGTAGATGACATATGTAGTTCTATTTTTGCCAATTTTCAATTAGCTACCTTTTACAGAACAGAAGTTATTATACAACAGGTAGAACTTTTTGAATGACCCTCGTATATATAAGATTTAAAACTAGACACACTGTATTCACACCAATTTTGTTTAATCAACATACCAACACTTTTTTCCTTGATCGTTGCTCATTCAAAAAATATTTAAAACTAAAGTACCATTTTGTTGCTAGGGTAAGATTTTGAAATTTTCTAGGCATGCATGCTTACAAAGTAGTATTTATAGTGCATCTTCCCTGTGTTGCTACTGCTCATACTCTGGCAACTAAATGGTAATTTGACTGAGAATGCGGTTGTTGCCCCAGTCAAGCGTTGTTCCTTGCTTTACGCAGAGTTTGGCAGAAAAATGTAAGATACGTATTGCGTTGCAGTCAGGTAATAGTAGCGTGCAACTGAACACAGAGCAGGGTCACTACGCACTAGCGTAGCGTCGGTCCAGGCATGGCGCCCGCGTGGCGCAATCCCCTAACTTAGCTGAATTTTTAGGGTGCAAATAGACCAGTTTCCTATCTGTACTTTCTTTAATCTATGCTACTGCTGATATTTACAACCAATGAAACAGATTATTCCTGACAATGTAAACAACTGGATTTACCTATCTGTTGTAGCTGATCGATCTGTCAGTGATAATTAAACTGTGACAACTGTTTGACAGCATTCATTCTAGCTTTTTATCTTGTCTCTCTATGCACACAGTTGTGATGTAGGACACTCTATTTGTCAAATGTCATTGAAACCTTAGGGCCTGTTCATACTTTTTGGCACACCAAATATTTGATGCAACAGCTATGTATCTGTGTTTGAATTATTTCCCCTTAAGGCCATGTCACATATCACCGTACCGTGTGAATAACGGACTAATAACGTACACTGGTTTAGTTATCGATTACATGTATTTTAATGACCAAACCAGTGTACGTTATTAGTTCGTTATTCGTACGTTTCGTGATGTGTGACAATGCACTTAGACACTAATACACCTTGGGATTAGAATGAGGATTTGATGATATTGGATAGAATACTTTTTATTCATAATTTCATCGAATATTCTATCATGATATAGTCGTTATTACATATGTGTAAAATTTTATTAAATAAGGAATGCATGTTGCACAAGATTGGCATAGCATATTCTCTAGGAAGAAAAAGTCTGAACCAAGCCTTACTTAAACTGGCGATAGTTGGATGTTTGAAATCTTCAAAGCAAGATTTCTCAGTTTTGCATATTCTAACTTGTCATCATGCTTTAAAGGATTGTAACTTCACTTTTAGGGTGTAAAGAACCTAAACCAAGTATCATTTTAAACCTGAAAAGATGTTCTATATTTGATAGACCAGAGATTGACTTTTCTTGAGGTGTGAGGTGGATGGTCATTCAGAGTAAGTAAAAGGAAGTTGAAATGTGTCTGATAAATGTCAAGAAAGTCATTGGCCCTTTACTGGGCAATGTACAGAATTAAACCTGCCATGGGGATTTGTTCATTGTTATTGATCTGGGTTTTTACCTGAAATTTGACAGACATTTCTATTAGATCAAATTAACTTCTGAATAGATTGGACTGCGTCTGTGAGATTTCCCATGGCAAATTTGAATAATACAGGTAATATTGTTTGTGGATTGATATTCTTCAAATAAAATGAATCTGTAACTTGGCCACCATGGTACAGAGGGCAAGGAGAATGGGCAAGGTTTTATCAAACATTTGCTTTTTGTCTTAAAGGGACTAGCCTAAATTCCACTCAGAATGAAAACCTATGGAAATGCCGTAAATAAAGCTTTAGAATGTATTTGTTCTATTCTTATTGGTAGTGTTCAGTGGCTCCTCACAAATTGTGATGACATCATCTTTTGTAGCAGTATTGGCACATCTTAATTATCAAAATCACTATAAGGCCAAGTAAAAAATATTACAGTTTCTCATCCTTGCACGCATGCATTTTGGCTGCCGCATCAAAAAAAAAAATTGTTCTTTTTACAAATTTTC
>JXSR01S006535.1:79893-94153 GCA_000969725.1 Ophiothrix spiculata
AAAAAAAAAAAAAAAAAAAAATAGTGCCTCTTCCCTGTGTTGCTACTGCTGATATTTACAACCAATGAAACAGGTTACTCCAATTAGAATGTAAACAACTGGATTTACCTATCTGTTGTAGCTGATCTGTCAGTGATAATTTTAAACTGTGACAACTGTTTGACAGCATTCATTCTAGCTTTTTATCTTATCACTCTATGCACACAGTAGTGATATAGGACACTCTTTTTGCCAAATGTCATTGAAACCTTAGTCTGTTCATACTTTTTGGCACACCATATATTTGATGCAACAGCTATATATATATGTGTTTGAATTATTTCCCCTTAGACACTAATACACCTTGGGATTAGGATGGGGATTTGATGATATTGTATAGAATACTTTTTTATTCATAAGGCGTAAAAAAAAAAATTGATGTGTTGCCCTCGCCCGCCCGGTCGTAAATTTCGAAATTCTACGACCGGCATTTTTATTTTTATTTTTTATTTTGTACACGCTTGTTGTAATTGTTTTGATATTTACGTGTTTTTCGCCTTGGAAATGCAGTAAATACTTCGGCGACTCGACGGACATGTTTTTTTTTTGGAAGACTCTATTCGCAGAATCGTACTGCGAATAAATTCGCAGTATAGGACTGTGAATAAGAAGATGCCGATATGGGACTGTGAATAAGACGATGTCGATGCTACACCTACATAAAAATTTGCAGTATCTGCAGTACTGCGAATAGTAGACGAGCTGTCTCTTATTCGTAGTACGATACTGCAAATAGGTTAGTTTTTAGCTAGTCTCTTGTAATACTTGAAATCCTCGATTGCGAAACTACTAGTATGCGTGCAGATACGTAAAAGTCTAGCACTCTCTGTGCAGAGGTCAACGATCAGAAGTCATCAAGTCATCTTTTTTCGTATGTATATTAAAAAAAAAATAATAATTCAAAATTCTTGAATTGGAATGAAATAAATGGAACTGGAAGGTGTGCTACCTTTTTAGTTACGAGTTTTAATAAATATTAGCAAACAACAATTTTTATTTTATTTTTTGAATCATTTATTTGTCAAATTTTCATGAATATATTTTGCACAAAAAACACTTCTCACCTCACATATTTTGCATTGTACCATTGATCATGTTTATCTCAAGATCTGGAGGTCATACTTACATTAATACTAAAAAAAAAATTTAAAAAAAAGAAAAAAAAAGTCCGACCGTCCGGTCCTCCCGTTTTTTGGCCCGTGAGGGCAACACAACAATTTTTTTTTTTTGGCCTAATTTCAATGAATATTCTATCATAATATAGTCGTTATTACATAAATATGCGTAAAATTTTGTTAAAAAAGGAATACATATTGCTCAAAATTGGCCTAGAATATTCGATAGAAAGAAAAAAGTCTGAAGATAGTTGGATGTTTGAAATCTTCAAAGCAAGATTTCTCAGTTTTGCATATTCTAACTTGTCATCATGCTTTGCAGGATACAATCCTTCACTTTCTGGGTGTCATAAGAACTTGCAACAAGTATCATTTTAAAACTGAAAAGATGTTCTATTTGATAGACCGGAGATTGACTTTTCTGGAGGTTTACTGGTGGATGGTCATGCACATATCTTCATTTAGATTAAATAAAAAGAGGTTGAAATGTATCTTTTAAATGTCAAGAAAGTCATTGGCCCTTTACTGGGCAATGTACAGAATTAAACCTGCCATAGGGATTTGTTCATTGTTATTGATCTGGGTTTTTACCTGAAATTTGACAGACATTTCTATTAGATCAATCTGAATAGATTGGACTGCGTCTGTGAGATTTCCCAGGGCAAATTTGAATAATACAGGTAATATTGTTTATGGATTGATATTCTTCAAATAAAATGAATCTGTAACTTGGCCACCATGGTACGGAGGGCAAGGAGAATGGGCAAGGTTTTTCAAACATTTGCTTTTTGTCTTAAAGGCACTAGCTAAATTCCACTCAGAATAAAAACCTATGGAAATGCCCTATATAAAACTTTAAAATGTATTGAAATCCAAAATGATAATAATATCATTCTGTGATGGTGGTTTGACTATCCTGTGTTTTCTAAATACTAAGTTTGTATCTTTGATGAATTGTGAAAATTCATAGACAAGTCTTGGACCAGTTCATAGTATGCTGCACAGGCAACTGCAGTGAAGTGCAGTAAATATACTGATGTAGTGATGACTTCTTTCTAAACTGTATCACAAAATTCAAGTTAAAATACATTATTGAAATGCAGGTTTTTTTCCCAGCAAAGCACTCCACGCAGTTGCAGCCTATTATGAGTGGACCTTAGTATTTTCAGAATTGTCTTTGTCTTTCATTGCTGATTTGATTGCCATATTTTTGTCAATCATTGATATTCTTTGGTCATAAAGACTGTGACTCGTTCTATATTTGTGTCATGTCATATCCATTGGTACCTTAAGGTTGGCATAGTATATTACGTGCTACAGGCCATTGAACTTGAAGATGCACATTTTAGTCAAAAATTGTGTCCGAGGTCGAATTTCTAATTTCATAAGGAACTTTACCATTGAAGTGTGTTCTATCATATTTATCAGGCTCCAAAATCCAACATAAAGTAAAAGAAAAATATGTTAAAAACCAGGATTAAAATCCAGTTTTACTTAAGTACAAAGACTTCATTTTTTCCAAACTAGTTTTCCGAATAAGCTTTATGCCTTCTACCCATTTGGATGTAACTTTGCAACCGAACATCCAATAACCAAAAGCAAGGTGTTATTTTAAAAAAATCAGTTTTTAGATGTGAGAATATAAGTATTGCTTTTGGGTCCCATAAGCTCCCTTTTAGACATGGCTGGTCACATTTATAAAATTTGAATTTGTTCTTTTTGTATTGGTAGTGTACAGTGGTTCCTCACAAATTGTGATGAAAGCATCTTTTGTTGCAGTATTGGCACATCTTAATTATCAAATTAATCACTATAAGGCCAAGTAAAAATATATAACAGTTTATCGTTCTCGCGCGCATGCGTTTTGGCTGCATTTGATCTTGAAATGTTCTCTTATGCAGTCTATACATGCGTATCTGTTCTGTATTCGGCGGGATTTCCCATACTTCAACTCTTAAATATCCGTTAAAAACAGGATGTCCCTTATTTACAGGGTAAGGAAAAAAAACTGTCCTCCTCCTCCTTTTTAAAAAAAAGTTTTGATGAGAAACTAGGGTTTTTTTTACTTGGCCTTAGGAAAAAAGGAAGAAAATGCTTGCGCAATCTTAAGTAGAAAAATGAATTTTAGGTTACAGTCTTGCTGTTGGCTGTTTTCTTATTGAATCTGTATGTAATAATCCTTCAAAACCATGAATACAAGAACGATAGTGAAAATTTGATATGTTAAGACCAGATTGTTTGCCTTCTCCTTACTGACATTACTCTTTTCAATAAACACAAATTCATTCTGCTGCAGGTTTATATCAATAGCCCCAGTGTATGTGGAATGTTTGGATAAGTAAATGATGTAGTTGTAGCATGACTTGTTTCTTTATCATCCTAGGATTATTTTGTTAGCAAACAGTGATGAAAATGAACATATTTCTTCACAGAACACTAACAAGTGTTTGAAATATATATGTTACACATAAAGCATTGTTGATCTTGCAAAATGCTGTAAGCTGTGTTTTAATTAGCAAAGCACTCTATATGCAAGTGCCAAATAGTATTTATATGCACTATCCACATTAGAATTATATCACTTGATGTCATTATTACATTGTTATTATGAAATTCTTCTATTTCATCTTAGCTAGATTGTATTCTTAGGTGCAAACCTATCAGCATGATAAGCACTTCTCCTACATCTGACAAAACCTGCCTCATGTACTTGATGTATTATTTAGAAACTTTTAATCATGTTTTCAAAGTTTACATCAGGTTTTTCTTCTTTCTAATTAAAGTTCATAAATAAGATAATGAGAAAATTAAGTTGCCCTACCTCATGAATACACTTTTTATGATGTTCAGGATTATTTCTAAAAAAAATTCACATTTAGGTTTTCCACCTGCTCAAACGTATTTCTGAAAAGTTAGGGTAGATTAAGCAACTTTTAAGCAAGTTTGGTAATTGTTTAGCCTAAGAGAAAGCCAGTAATGATGCTCTTTCCATCTGTAAATGTAATATCAAGTCAAGAAACTGAATTGAAAAAGTATCATCCTGATTTCACTGCTGGCAAAGTCAAGTGATTTAGCAAGCGGCAGGAAGTATTGTCTGGTTAGATTCCTTAATGCATTATGTGCAGTTTCTTGGTAAAATATTTAGTCAGGCTTTATTTCACATCAATTTAAAGTACAAAAGAAACTATATATATGCGTTTTCCTATAAAGTGTTTTTTTTTTCAGTGTTTTCCTTTTTAGGGTGACAGTTCTGGGTTTAGATGTCTCCTCTAATTGTATATTGTTTCTTTTGTAGTATTTAGCCAGACTTGATAATGATAGTAATTTTGAAACTGGCAGGAAGTATTCTTTGGTTACATTCCTCACAGCATTATAATATGTTTGTTGGTAAAGTATTTAGCCAGACTTGGTGGTGATCGGTTGCATTGATTGGGTTTCTGACGTAATTATACTTTTAGAAAACTCAGTGGCTTTTATAACCAATGATATGGCATTTTTCCTCTATTTTTTTTTCTTTTGAGGTTACAATTGAAAAAGTTTAAAGGGGAAAAAATTGTTTCTCTTTTAACATATATCATAAAATTGTCCTTAGATGCTTTGATTGATCTTTCAATTAGTACCATTTAAGGTACATATATAGGATTTACAAAACACTGGACATTGACTAGTCATATGTAGAATTACTTTTTCATTTTATTTTATTTGTAAGGTTTATTTCTAAAGAGCATTTCCACAGGTTTTTGATTCTTAGCAAAATCTAGGCTATTTCCTTTATTTATACAATTTAGTTAATTTTGATTTTACATCTGAATGATATGTCAAATTTCTACTACTGCATGCATATTTTTAGATCTCTAGCTTAAAGCAATACTGTAAGATTTTGATCAAAAATGGTTTTAAGTAAAAACAGCCCAAAATGAAACACCGTTACTTCCTAAAAGTGTTTTTAAGTGTATTTTGTCAAAAAACTCTTTTTCCACGGAAAAAGAATAAAAGGCACATACATTCTTTCCTATACTAATACACATGGAATTAAATTTGGAATCCCAAATTTAATTCAACAAATGGCCTTAACAGAAAAAGTAAGCATATTTAAGCCAAATAATTTGGAGGGTATTAATAAGCTAAAAAAAGTCAAAATTCACGGGTGACAGGGGGGGGGGGGGTGCGCGCTTTATTTTAACACTTTATAGTGTTGCTTTAATGTGAGAGAGGTGTAAGACATGGAGAACATAGGGTAAATTAAAAGCCGAACCACAGGGATGGGGTGAGGAGGGTTGTGGTTAAGACAATTGCCCCCCCCCCCCTAAGCTCCTCCGCTGGGTGCTGAATGCAGGTTCATCCCAGACAAAGTAATTTTGACTGTAGACCCATTCATACTGACTCTTGGTTATCTTTGCCTCTCTGGTTTATCAGCCTGACCTGCCTGAAGCCTGTCACCAGGAAACTTTTGCCAACCTGCTTGGAAAAAAAGAGATTGTAAGTATTTAAGAGCAACTGATAAAGAAAAGGAGGTTAAATAAAGTCTAGCAGGAAGTGGGACCTAAACTGGGAAAAGTATGCAATATCAGTTTCAAATTGGTGAGAACTTTTTGTCTTGTCAGTTTTTAAAATTAAATGAAAACGATATTCTACCGGAAAATCCCATGGTGTGCCAGGAAAATTAGTAAAAACATGAAAAATTTCCTGTTACACCATTGATTAAACCTTTTCAAACTGGTTATAAAGATTGTATTTATGATTTTTGGTCCTTGGTCTCATGTTGTACTGCAAAAAAATTATGATTCTGCAAATGTCATCGAAGCATTGTGACATAGAATTTATCCATGTGTGATATTTAGTGATACTTTGATCCTTTGAGCCATTGAATGCATCTTTTATAGAAATTAAATTTAAAACATAATACCGAGTGAGTCAATAAAAGTGCAATAGTTGAAATGGGTGCCATATTTAAACAACAAGATAAATACTAAGCAAATAACTTTTGTTTCCAAATAGATCATGAATTTACCTTTAGAATGTTAAAAGTATTGGGATAATTAATAAAGGCATTCCAAAGATATCATCACTTGCCACATTCAATCCTTTTGAGACACATGATCAAAATGTTTGCTAGTTGGACAGAAATGATTTTATACCACCCTCTTAAAATGAGCATATCTTTAGAACACCTTTATCAACATTCTTTCAACATTCTAAAGGTAAATTAATGATTTACTTAGGCCAAAGAAAAAAAAAGTATGTCTCAGCTTCACGCACGCATAGCTTTTAAAAATCCAAAATTTAGCGCATTTCTTTTTTTTTTTAATAGGTTTTTGAGAGATTTTCAGGGTTTTTTTCCATCTTTTTTTCCTACTAGTGGAAAAAAAGTTTAATAAACGGCCGTGAAAAAATAAATAAATCGCAAAATGCAATAAAAAAAAAATTAGGGGGTATTTCCCCATCCGCGTAGCCCTTTTTTACTAAAAAAAACCACAAAACACACAAAAAAACCGCATAGTACTTAGGGTTTTGACCTTAAGTAAGCTGAGACAGAGTTTTTTTTTTGTTGGCCTTAAGAGCAAATTTTATTTGTTTAGTATTTATCTTTAAATATGGCTCCCATTTCAACCATTGCACTTTTATTGACTCACTCAGTATTATTGTACTTTTTAAAGTATTATTTGATGAAACAAGATGTGTTATTGAAATTTGAGCTCGAGGCTTAATTTTAAGAAACCAGATAACTCTGGAGGAAATTAATTTAACCTATTCTGTGAAAAAATACAGCAAGTATTTTCTGAAGAGGTGTTTTTAAAACATGAAACAAGAATAAAGGGCATTGTCAAAGTTTAATGCTGATATTGACGTATAACTAAATTGAAATGAGGAAGACTTCTATGTGGGAGGATTAAAATAAGACAAGGAAATCCCATTATTTTGATGCGGTTTTTGTCTCAAAATATCTTTGAATTGATTAGGTTTGATATCTGTTCTGAACTGATTTTGAAACCATTCTCATCTTCTGTAGAAAACAAAACCCAACCACAAAATTTCCATTAACTTGTTTTCTATTTTGTTGTAATTTCACAATGTTATTTTGTTATTTCTTAGATATTAAGATTGTCAATTTACCATTTATAATGGAAGTGTTTGCAAACTGTGGTTGAGTTGAGTCTTGATTCTTTGAAATCTTCCAGAGGTTTGAGAGAAACTTAAAGTGCAGGTTAAATTGTGCAATTAACATTCATGTTAAGGAAAAAATTAAGGTTGATGGGGATTCAGTTTTGCAAATAAAGATTTAAAATTTGAAATTTTTTTAAATCGTTTGAAGAATATAGGTAATTTACATTTTTAAAGATGCATGGTTCAGGGGTGTGAGAGTTCAGCTTTTTAGCTGATTTCAGCTATTTTAATGCCTTCAAATGAGTCCTGTTTTTTGGCATTTTGTCACTATTTGCAGCTTTTTTCAGCTCTTTTTATCACCTGACTCTCACACCCCTGATGGTTTAACCATTTTTAAAGATGGAAAAAAAGTTTAATAGATCAATACCAGTCATCATATAAGTATAAAAAAGTTAAAAAAACCCATCCCTCTAAGAGTATATGCCGATGTCATTTTGTGTGTACTTATAAACAGGCTTTTCCATTAGGCATTAATTTGTTTTACAAGTTTCCAAGAAAGCCTTTCCGTTTAAATAGAATGGTCTATTGTACGTCTTAAAATGTTTGTTGAGCCCAGACACCTTCTTTTAGGATAAAGTGAGTTCGCTTACAGGCGGTGTATAATCATACAAATTGGTCCATTAAAGACGGAAGTTATTTGACCAGATGGGGGAAACAAACTGACAATTTACAGGCTGATCACAAAAAGTGCAGTTTTATTTTTAATATCTGTTTTTTAAGTATGAAGTTTCTTGACAGGAATAAGGCATTAGCTGTGAGTGCAGAAAGTAAAGCTGTCATATGCATCATGAAATGTGTTTCTAAACAACTAGATTAGAGTTTCTCATTCTAGTCCTTACAATGAGCCACATAAATGAGAAAAATGTAGGGAAAGCACCATGCCAAACTTGCCTATTTCTCAGCGCATTTCTAATGTATTTCTTTGTTTTTAGAGAGTGCCAATCAATGCTTGTCAAAGTGCCAAATTTGGTGTGTGCGCCGCTAGTTGAGAATCCATGAACTAGAGAGTGTATTTCTTATTCTGGGAGTCTTGTTCATAGACAAGATTTTTTCAGGGGTGAAGTGCTTGATTTTCAAGAAGACCTTTTCAAGTGATAAAAATACAGTGACTTTATTAGTGTGTAAAATGTATCCATTTCTTGCTTAATGAGAAAACTTTAATTTTCGCAAAAGCTATTCAATGAATAGAATGAGTCGACTTTGTTATTGTCTATACATATTCAAGCGAGTAAAAGTGACCTTTCTAAACCGCATGGCGAGGCATGGTGTAAAAACAGTAAGCCCTCTTTTAGACAAAAGTAGTCCGAATGGTTGTTCAATTTGCATAAAAGTCAGAGCTCATTGCTGTCTATTTTCACCAGTTTCTTGCAGAAGCAAGTTGAAGCGATAAGGAGTGTTGTAAGCAAATGACACGCATTTTAGAATATGCAGCTTTTTGCAGATTCACAATTTTCATGCATTCTTCAAAACACTGTAGCAAAGTTTTATTTCAAAACACTGTAGCAAAGTTTTATTTCAAAAATCTGAACTTGAAGTATGAAAAATGTACATCTTATAAGGGTAATCAACAGAAAAATATACAGCTTACTGGTTTTTGAATGTGTTTATGGTGATTAATCTCAGTTTCATCATGACAAAATTTTGACTGACCATTGGATGTTGGGTAAAGTTCATTGAGATGTTGCAGGTGCCACACCACAAATTAGCGTCCCATTGCCTTGCTGTACAAAATGACTAATTACTAAATACACCCGAAAACTAAATAATAAAGCAACTGGTTGCTTCAACATTGCCTTTTCTCAATTGATTATGATCTCTTCTAATACAAAATGATGATAAAAGTACACCATCAAAGCTAAATTTTCAAGATACTGGACGCTGGAGTAATAACGCCCCCTATCACTGAAAGCCAAATTTTGTATTACCAAAATCAGACGCTAATTAAGGAAAAACCTTTAAATTTTACCAAAGTAATCTGGAGATCAAAAATGGCATCAGAGCATCTTTAAATAAACCTAACTCTATAATTAGAACAAAATATTGATTAAGCATATTGCCCTTCCATACATTTTGAGGTCCTCATTTAGGAGAGGGCAATCAATTTTGCCGATTTTAGAAATGTTGGATTGTGAGCACTAGTTATTTAGTGTAGTGCACCCAACAAGGACTTTCTAGATAACTAAAAAAGTGATAATAACCAGAGGCCAACTTTATGACTGGTTTGAGCTGAATGGCCACTTATTGTCCATTTTTGTTTTCTTTCTAGGCAATGTGCACAGTTCTCAGGACTGAGGGATCTATAAAGCAGATGGTACATGACTGGAGGAAGCGAACAGAACTGACCGTAGTCAGATCACAACTTCTGTGGCTTGTCGATGATCAGGAAGGACCTGACTGCAAGACCATCAACAAATGTAAGTGTTATACTGGTGTGATAGTCAAATTCAATCTGAAATCTGCAGTTTTACGTCCCTTGCTGTTACTCCATATTTGTCATAGTGTGAGCCTGCCTTTATGAAGATGGACCAGACTGCAATACCATTAACAAATGTAAGTGTTACATTGGTGTGATAGGCAATGTCCACAGTTTTCAGGACAGACAAATCCATAAAGTCTGGTTCACACTATGACAAATTCACAACGGAGGGTAACAAATGTGAGTAATGGGTATAAAGCAATTGCTGGAGTTGGGTATGGCAGCCTGTGATGGCTAGCGAATTAGTCAACATCAAGTGACGGTAGCACACTTTTACTGGTGGTAAATTCAATCTGAAATCTGCAGCTTTACATCACTTACTGTTACTCCCTATTTGTAATAGTGTGAGCCTGCCTTTATGTAGGTGGTACATGACTGGAGGAAGCGAACAGAACTGACCGTTGTAAGGTCACAACTTCTGTGGCTTGAGTGAAAGACCATCAGTAAATGTAAGTTTAAGTGGTGTGATCTTCTGACTTTCTGTTACATGTGTATCCTGTATGAGCTCATTCCCCCCCCCCAAAAAAAAAAAAAACCTTTCCAGCCTGCAAGCAGAAATTTACTTGCATTTACAGTGCAATAAATGAAACATAATTATATTCAGAACCATACATGACAAATTTTGGGTATTTTTTTGTACCATAGACTCACTGACAGAACTTAGGTAAAATCTCAATTTGAAATCAGTTAAGTAAGCTTAAAACTGGTTTTCACCTCAGGGCCCATACACTACAAGTGCCTCTTTAGTGCCAACCCTAATTACAAGTTCGAATTGGTATGCAATTAGCGTGAACTTAACATATCTTGGTATTGTGTTAGGGAGGCATTTTTTCTGTCAGCAATTGTCGGAAAGAGTAAAGTGTGTTTTGGGAATTCTCACAAAGTCCCTTTTTGAAATTGACTTTCTAGCATCACAGGAATCCACTGATATAGCTTGTTCGTCAGAAGCAATTACAAAAATACTAACCTATACATGAATGAGAATAAAATGGACCAATGTTTAATATAGCTTCTTGAATAAAATGAAACTTTACAATTCTCATTGAACCATAGAGCTCTAATACAGGGAAAAACAAAGTCGAGGTTGCTTTGTTCCTCTATTTACTAACATAAATAAGAGACCCTAATTTAGTATAGTGCTAGATAAACCTGAAAGATAGGACAAGAAGAACAACAACAGCATCCATGGTGATATGATGGAGAGGAGGATGCTGATATGCATCTATATGTGACCGTCCATCCCAAATGAGCCGTAAATGCAGCAAACTTCATTTTGCGTTAAAATTGAAAATACATGCAGAAATTATTTTTTGACAGATTCACAATCCTTGTGCTAACTTCAAAATTTGCCAAAATTGTTTTTTTGACAGATTCACAATCCTTGTGTTTACTTCAAAACACCAGCAAAGTTTCATTACAAGAATGTGATCGGCAATATGAAATTTACCTGTACATTTTGAGGACAATCAACAGTAAATATAGGGCTACTGATCTGTGAACATGTTTATATTTTACTCTCTTACAACCTTGGAAGACCACAACTTGATTTTTGGAAATCAAGTGAAGTTCATTGAGGTGTCAGTTTAATCCTTATAACATGGTCTTTGCAAATTTTAAAAAAATTACAAATGGCAAATGCAGTAAATTTCATTAACGAAATCACATTGACGAAAGATGATTTGAACATCTCCAATTTAAACTATATTATAGTTATTTCAACAACTCACCGTATCTTCTTATACGGGAGCATGCCGTTGTTGATGATCCACAGTTGATATTCAAATAAGCAAGGCACGCACGGCACAGCATACACGGAGGTGCGTTTTTGCAGTACACGGAAGTCGGAGCACTGTTCATCGCACGTCGGAAATTGAGGATGGGCAAGGAATGGCGCTTGGGAACAGTTGAAAATAACAAAGCATCAAACATTTAAAACTTAGCAAGTTGCTTCAAATTCTGCTAAATATTTTTTATGAAGATGAGTATCTATTAAATTGATTTAGACATTTATTCATTAGTTTTCAAGAAGAACAACTCTGCATCTGATGCGTCGGCGTATCACGCTCAGGTTGCTAAAGCCATCCTCGCCCGATAAAAATATGCGGACGCATTGATGCATTGTCGTTGATTCCCAATGAACAACTCTGCAGTGTGTTTGAATACCTAAATGGTATATCCTCCAATCATTTTTATATGTATATATATACTCTTGTTTTATAAGATTATCAGATTATCATGTAAATCTCAGTGATATTAGCTCAAATTTCACCTTAATCTACTCAATTTCATATTTTTATCAATTCAATTCCCAATCATCTTAAACAATAATAAAAATATCATATTATAGGATTTGTTTTATATCTTTATTTGGAAATGATTGATATCAATATGCCTGTTCCTGTTTTTAGTTTTGATGAAAACTTGGAAAATCATTTGCCACCACCTGTAGTGTATCTGGCCATCAGGTGTAGAAGGCTTATTTCTTTTATAATAATAGTAGGAAATTCTGTAAAGCTTAGTTAATCTCTTGTTATTCACCGCAATATCAAGTGGAATTTTCAATAAAATGCATTTCTTGGAACTTGGTAATATGTTGTCAAATTGAGATATAGCAGCAGCTTTAGATTGAAATAAACACTCTATAGAGTAATTATTGTCATTTTAATTCAATTGGTTTTGAAGTCATATCTCATTTACACAAGTTAGTACAGTTTGGAGCCCAATATGGTATTGAATATTCAATGCAACAATTATCTGTGTTTAAATGATTTACACTAAGGGTCAAATTATAGTTCTTTTTGAGCCTCTAAATATTTTGTGTAACAAGTCTTTGTTATCTTATAATCTAGTAATATAATTCCAATGCATCTTCTATGGTCCGATGGTCCGATGTTCCAAATTTTAGTTTTCACATTCATGTGAAAGATCACTACTTATTAAGGTGCTTCAATTTCAAATTTTAAGTTAAATCGGAACAAGCATTTATGATTTTATGAGCAATTTTGTATTTTCCATTTGCCTATACTTTACTGTGTAGATAATATTTTGGTTACCATAATATTAATAATTTAACACATTTTCACTTATATCTCCGAAACGCAACATGTTTCAGCCGTAAAATTTCACATGGGTGATGAGAAAAATATGAGGAACATTTTGGTTCCAAAATCTCAGAAAGTTTGAAAAAATGCTCACCCAAGCGGACAGGGCTCCTTTAATTGGTGTTGCAAATCACCAAAAAATTTCACCAAATACTCCTCAATGTGTAAGTATTGATTTTTCATCACCAAGCCTCCGTTATTAGTAGAAAATACATTGGAACTATATATCAGATTATAAGATAACAAAGACTTGTTGCACCAAATATTTGGTAGCTCATAAAAACTATAGTTTAACATTTATTCGCTAGAGCACTTTTGGATTAGCTAGAACAGAGATTTGACGATGAAAATCAATATCATATACTCGTCTATAATCATGAAATAGTCCTGATTACATATCGATTTACATAAAATCTGATCACTTTTTGCAAAATGCATGTATAGAATATTCTGTAAGTCTAAAGGCCTAGATACACTTCGTCATTTTTGTAGTCATTTTCATTGAGAATTTTTCTCATGGTGTTACATTTTCACCACTATGTTAAATTTTCATTTAGAATAAAAAATTTCATTTTAATTTTTTCTCATGGTGTAAAATTTAGTTTTTCAAACAATACCATAATTATCTTGGTCTTTTCAATATAATCTGAAATCTGTCCTTGACAGGTACTGTGGATTTTATTCTGATTCTCTGAAGAAAAGATTTGCTTACTGCTTCTTATTTCTCCAATAAGAAACATTTTCATTTGGAATGTTTGTCACTGTCTTGATTTTTTATCATTCTAATTTGAGTTTTAGTGGATTATTCCAATCGATAATATCGTCTGGGAACTCAAGGTCAATATGCATTCAGTTGTCTGGAACAGTTGGTAAAAATGACTAAGTCTATATGGCGCTTCACCCTACATCATAGGCAATGTAGTTACTGTGATAGCCACATGAAGTTCTTGTTGGTAGTAACTGACCATTCATCTTGATCATCATGCATCCTTATGGGATGATTAATGATGCGTATGGCTTATGCACAGATTGAGTATCAGTAGAAAGTAATTGAAAATGCCAGTACAAGAAAACCCCAACTCCAATCCTTCTGTAAATTATACTTGCAAAATATAAAATGCATACAAATCTCTGCTTTCACATCACTAAAAAGCATTTGCATGTCAATATCCCAATTTTAGTGTCACATTTGACCCTGTAGTTGACCTTTTTAGACATTGTTAGATAATTGTTATAGTTAATATTTGCTATATTTAAACAGCCTGTACAATTAAACCCCAACTGCATGAGCTCCCCTCTGCAACTATATACTATAACAATTATCTAACAATGTCTAAAAAAGTCAACTACAAGGTCAAATGTGA
>JXSR01S006535.1:94203-109966 GCA_000969725.1 Ophiothrix spiculata
TTAAACCCCAACTGCATGAGCTCCCCTCTGCAACTATATACTATAACAATTATCTAACAATGTCTAAAAAAGTCAACTACAAGGTCAAATGTGACACTATTACCCCGTTCACACTATGCGAAAAGTCGTCATCGATTTCACTTAGGTCGTCATCGATTTCAGTTCTATGACTAATGTGAACATGTTCGGGTCGTATCAAGTCGTTTGCAAAAAATCAATTTTAAAAGATGACTTTTATCAAATTAATTTCAAACGAAATCGCTTTTGTCGTTATCAATTTGGAATTTTCTCTAGTGTGAAGAGACATCGTCATCGATTTTGGTTTTAATATTTGACCTCTGGATGGCTATTTCCTTTGTCCCTAAGTCAAAGCGATTTAGTTGAAAGTGATAAAATTGCTACGTGTGTGAACACTCCAGTTTTGTGCTACTCCACAAAATCGACGACGACCTAAGTTAAATCGATGACGACTTTTCGCATGGTGTGAACGGGTTATAAGATTGGAATATAGATATGGAAATGCTTTTTAGTGATGTGAAAGCATTTTCAGAGATGTTATTTTTAAAGAATGTTTTACAGAAGGGAGCTATTGGAGTTGGGGTTTTCTTGTACTGGCGCATTCAATTGTTACTGCAATCACCCCAGTTTTCTATATTGTGATAAAATTGCTACGTGTGTGAACACTCCAGTTTTGTGCTAATCCACAAAATCGATGACGACCTAAGTTAAATCGATGACGACTTTTCGCATGGTGTGAACGGGTTATAAGATTGGAATATAGATATGGAAATGCTTTTTAGTGATGTGAAAGCATTTTCAGAGATGTTATTTTTAAAGAATGTTTTACAGAAGGGAGCTATTGGAGTTGGGGTTTTCTTGTACTGGCGCATTCAATTGTTACTGCAATCACCCCAGTTTTCTATATTCAGGATGAAGTTTATAGATCATTTATTTTAAGATAAGACTTCTCTAACATATTGAGGCCAGGTTTATTTGAGACTCCTATCAAATTTGTTTTTTAATCTTAGCAAAATATCTGGCATCAATACTTATCAAAATGTGATTTCCCTCAAGAGGTTTTTCCTGGAAATAGCCAATCTAATAAAACACAGATTAAAAACACTTGTTTTAACCACAAATCTCAAAGTATATAGTGGGTGGAGTGAGTGGATATTTTAGATTATAGTGATTGACCTGTGAAATCTGGCCATGGATTTTAAGGCAATTGGTTATGGAATCTTTCTCATTTTAACACTCATTTCCATGCATCATACGTGATGCACTGCATTAGAATGCAGTAGGATGTGATTTGTTGTTACTTTGATACCAAAAAGTTATTGTCGCTGGGGAAAATTGACCATTCAATGTGATTGTCACCCTTAAGTGTCAGCCCATTTTTTTGCTTATTCAGGATACATGTAATTTGCAGAGTGTTTATTTTAAGACTTTTTTGAGGCCAGTTTATTTGAGACTTCTATATAAAGTTTGTTTTTAATCTTAGCAATACGTCTAGCAATAAAGTATGATTTCCCCAAGAAGTTTTTCCTGGAAATAGCAAATCTAATTAAATGTGGATTGAAAACACTTGTTTTTACTACAAATCGTTAGTATATAGTGGGCAGGATTTGTGGATATTTTTGGATTAAAGTGATTGATTCCCAGCTGATGAGTATTCAAAGAAAACTGGCCCATAATCATCAAATGCTGCAAACGTTAGTTGTCAACTAACCTATTTACCACTTATCAAATTTTGTAGATAATAGCTTACTTGGCAACTACAGTTAGGGCCAAATCATAGTCAGCCCCAAACAAAATTTTCCCTACCAAACATATGGTCATGACGTCAAAATGACGAGTGACTCCAAACAAAATAACTTCAACACCGAGTTGAGACCAAATAAAATTTTGCGCTAGATTGCACATGTTATTGAATTACCATATACATTGGACCAAATGTTTGTTAGCCGTTCATACTTTAAATTCGATGGCAAATGTTTGGTGACGTCACAACCAAAATAATGTTTGGTAGGGAAAATTTTGTTTGGAGGCCGACTATGATTTGGCCCTGAGCAGCATTTCATGCATGAATATGGGCCTTGGTCATGAATTTTAAAGTCAGTTTAAACTTTATTTCCTGTAGGATGTATGAAGTATCCCTGTTTAAATTATCACTTGCGTACATAAGTGGCGTCTAATTGGACCAAGGATTTTATTGTGTGTAGCTTGGAAAAAACCCATAAACCCTGTTTCTGTCATTGTCTAGGTAGTGGTTGTGCATATTTGTTTTTGTGAAAAAAAACCTCACTTACTATTGAAATGGTTGATGCCAATTCTCCTAATTTAGTCCTACTTTTTGGTCATTTTGGAGCATTTTTCCTCAATTTTTTTTTTTTAAATCAGAATTTCAAAAATTCAAGGATTTTTTTTTAATCAAAGTGATAGAAAGTGGCATAAAATGGTTCCAATGGTCAAAATGTGCAAGAAAAGTGAGATTTTAGCAACTAAAATATCAAATATCTTCTCCAAGGGGAAGCTTTTCTCCCTCTGCTCGAAAAAATTAGTATCCGATCGAGACTAATTTAATATTTTTTTCAGTACCCATGTGGCATCCCTGCAACGCATAGTGACAATGGAATTGGAGATAAAATGCGAGGGGACTTGGGTTCAAATCCGGGTTTTAAACCCACCAGCTTAACTAGCAGATTCTTGAGGAATTGGGGTGAACATAAATAAAATAATCACATTACTTAATTATCTAAAAAAAACGAACTTTGTCCCTCAGCTCTTCTAGAAAGGATATCCTTTTGCACCTACATCATCAAAACAGTAAATTTGCAATGGAAGTCAAAATGTCATAATTGGATTAATATTCCAGGGTACTGGTCCAATCAAGTGGCATCTATAACATCAATTTATATTCCCCATGCTGGTACAAAGAGCACTTTTTCCCCAACTTGTAATAACTGTTAGCTGCGGGTGTATAGTTTGTACTGGTTGCTATAGTAGTCTTGACTATTATGTACTACACATCATTTCTACAGGGCAACAACTTGCATATATACTGTAAATTTGTAAGTAATAGAATTGGTATTTGTTTCTTTTCTAGATCTGTTTGAGTTTGTTTGCCTGTTGGATAAGCAGATCACTGTTGAAGATCACCTGAAATGGCTGGAATCTGTTCGGAAGAGATGCTTAAGCAAGGTAAGGATAAAGAAACTTTCTGGTTTTCATTTACATATTGAGTTTCTGTCAAATCCAATCCAACCTTTTTGTGAAGATGGTACTCATATCATTAGTGATGTATCACTTCTCAACAAGCAGTTTTAAACTTGAATTGGTTCATGCTTAATTCTGTGGAGTTGTTTCTTTGTATTGTTGTTTCAGTATTCTGAATCTACTTGGTGTTATTATTATGTATTACCTGACCTGATGAAGAAAGTCTTCTTCTTGAAAATTAAATCAGATTTGTGTCTTTATCATTGGCCATAAAACAGATCTTTTTTAATCAGATCTTTTTCAGAAGACATTGTTACCTATTATATTAATTTTTAGATAGTAATTATAGTTGTCATTGCTGGGGGATATTCTTCTTTTGGCCTTGCATGGAAGTATGGACTCTTTACTTTATTCAATTACTTCTTTTGTTTTGGTTCTTGAAAACACCTGTGGTAGAAGCATATTTCATTATTGCTTTTTTAAGGATACATCATGTCATGACAATAAAATAAATCTATATTTACAACAACTGCCCAATATATTTTTGTAACACCTTTTCATTAAAATGTAAAATATCCTCAAATTTTGCCAGTGGCTCCTGAAATGGTTCTTCAGTTGACAAAATTATAAAAATTGCAGCTATTTGGCTAATGACTATCTCGCATATACATGACAACATGTTTCTTCACAATAGTCACGTTAATGGTTTCCCCATAGGGCATTCCACTATGCAAAGTACTTTATGAATACAAATGGATAGTACCATAGGTAGCTAGAACATTAGTTGATAGGAGAATCATACCATGCCCTTAAATGTTGTCCAAATTGCATCAAATGCTTTCTGTTAAAACAGCCTGCAGTGTTTAGTTACAAATTAGAAGTGAAAAGGTCTGTATTTCATCTGAATAAAAACTGAACTGCTTTAGGGGATGTCTGTCTGCAGACCAGTAGAGAAAATTAATGCATGATACTAAATTGCATGGACTGTTTTATGTTGTATGCTCTGGGGTTTTGTTACAAATTGGAAATGAAATTGTCTGTACTTCAATAATATTGTATTGTTGTTTGTATCTGGACCTTGGAGGAGACCATTGATGCTGCCTCGATTCACTATTACCCACCAATACCCAATGTTGACCCATGTTGAAATGACATCTGGGCATTTTTTAAGATTAGGGATAGGCAAGGTATAGTACCTGTGAATTAATAAAAAATGTGAAAACTTGAAAGCTCGGTTCTTCCTAATCTTTCCAAACTTTTACCAATTTTGAAGTATATGTGAATATTTGTGATGGTGTTTCTTTTTTATTTCTATACAATGTGGGCAGTGATTGGGACATGACCCCCTGCATGTAACCTTTGTAAATTGTTGACAGTATTATTTTACGCACAGTGATGAGCTCATTTGCATTTATTGGCAAATTAAATTCATTTTTGAAGAAAATTACTTTTCTCTGAATATAGTGATCCCAACAACCAGTAACATGTAGCCAAGATCCCTGTGACTCTAATTGTATCATTGTGGATCTTAAAAGAAGTCAAATGACCTGTGGTTTGGAAAGCATGCTGCAATCTACTTTTGCCTTTTTAGGTTTAGGACACAAATGTTTCATCACTTTAGTCCTGTTTATAGTTTTCCTATAGGGCTCCCACCACACAAAATACTCTATGAATACAGATGGGTACTAAACCAGGAATGGCTAAAACATTGGTTGACATGAGAATAATACCATGCCCTATATGGACTCCAAATTGCATCAAATGCTTTCTGTTAAAACAGCCTGCAGTGTTTGATTACAAAATGGAAGTGAAAAGGTCTGCATTTTATTATTCTGAATAAGAATTGTAGCCCTTCAGGATGTGTTTGTCTGCAGATCAGTATAGAAAATTGAAGCATGACACTAAATTGCATGGACTGTTGTATGTTGTATACCTTGGGGTTTTGGATTGGAAATGCAATTGTCTGTACTTAATCTTCAATAAAATTGTAGTGCTTTAGAGTGCTGTTTGTATCCAGGCCCTGAGAGACCAGTGATGCAGCCTCCATTCACTATGAGTCCCACTTTCCATCAAAACCCAAATTTTGAACAATGTTGTAATGACAACTGACCATTTTAAAACATGAGAGGAGATCATACTACCCGTTTTTGATAAAAAGAAATGTTGATAAACAAGCAAAGTGAAATTTTGAGTCAAAAAACTAGACCGCCAATGTAGCTTAGTTCCTATTCCATCCAAAGAAAGCTACTAGTTGTGATGGTGTGTCTTTTCTTATCCCTATACAATGTGGCTAGTGGTAGGGACATGTATAACCCTTGCAAACTGTCGACAGTATTTATGCATATTAATGAGCTCATTTGCATATATTGCATTTATTGGCTAATGAAGTTCAATTTTGAAGCTGAGAATGCAGACCACAGTTAATATTCTTTAAATATGGCTGTCCAGCCCATATGAGCTGTAAATGCAAGAAACTTCATTTTGTGCTACAGGTGAAAATGCTTATATACTACAAAACACCAGTAAAGTTTAATTTCAAGAAAATGATAGGAAATATGAAATAAATCTGCATATTTTTAAGACAATCAACAGAAAATATAGGGCTTACTGATCTTTAAACATGTTTATCTCAGTTATACTTTTTACTCACTGACAAACTTTTCAGGGACCATAACTTGAGTGAAGTTCATCAAGGTGCCATTTTAATCCTTATAACATGGCCTTTGCAAATATTTAAAAAAGTGAAAATGACAAGAGGCTACATTTACAGCTGGTTTTGGGTGGATGGTCACTAATACAGTGAGCGTAACAGCTAAAAACCAAGAAACTCCAAGAAACTATTAATTTAGTTATACATTAATACTGTAATTGTGGATCTTGAAAGAAGTCAAATCGTAATGTGAGTGCAAGAAAGTCGTATCTGCAATAGCTGCATTGCGTCATAAATTTGGATTGCACACTGTATGAGCTCCAGTTTTGGGTCGATGGTTCTTGAAATGTCACCTGAAGAACCATTTCAAGAACCAATGAAATAAGACAGGAACATTTTGATTGATTTTTCACATTCTTGTTACAAGGTGTAAAAGAAATATAACTTAGGGCAGCCATTGCAGATACGACTTTCTTGCACTCACATGACGAAATGACCTGTGGTAATGGAAAGCATACATGTATGTTGCAATCTACTAATGCCTTTTGTAAGGACAAAAATTCTGGTGCCAATAGCGTTTTTTACCTTCTTTGGTCCACAAAAACCTTTGAATGCCTTTTTCCTCTTCCAGTATTGCAATTTTTTGATAGGACTTAATTGTCAACATCTACTTAGTCATATGGTTTGTCATGCTTTTAATGCCACTATGACTCTGATTTATGCCTTCAAAGTAGCAAAAAACATCAACAATGGGTTTCCACCGCAAAAGTGTTACCTTTGGACATGTTCACTTTCTTTCAGTTTATAATACTTTTTCAAGCGTATTATAATATTTAGACAGATAAACCATCAACATTTTGTATCTGAGCAATATTTTCCAAATTGAATGACATCTTTCCACAATTTAAAAACAAAATTCATTTTCCACCAAAATTGTGTGAGCTACGTTACAAAAGTTTGGCATGCCATTATTTGACGAAACAAAACAGCAATAGCGACATAATTTAAGTATGCTGACAGTGCTGACATTCCAGTGGATTTGAAAACCATATTTAAGAATGTCAAATTTATTAATGTTTGACGAAGGAAGGTGTTGAACACGAAAATTTGAACCGACCATGTAAGAAATATGAGCTACGTTACCATATATCTCAGTGTGCATTGCAGCAATTCCATTTTAGTATGTGATAGACATATATACTACTACCCCATTTATATTAGAATTTACCATGAAAATGGTCTAAGGGGCTGGAGCATAATCAAGCCACAACTTTGTGTGGCCGACTGCAATCTGACCACAGCCTTGATTTTCCAAGATGTCGCCCGTACACTTGATTATGCACCTCTAATTAGTTTCAAAACATGTAATGGATAATTTATACTAATCTTGAGGTGAAAAATCAAGCCTACGGTCGCCATCGTGGAAAATTAAGGTTGTGGCCAGGTTGTGGCCGGCCGCACAAAGTTGTGGCCTAATTCGTCATGTGAGTGCAAGAAAGTCGTATCTGCAATGGCTGCCCTAAGTTATTTTTATTTTATACTCTGTCACAAGAATGTGAAAACTCCCTCAAAAATTCCCTGTCTTATGTCAGTGGTTCTTGAAATGGTCACCTGAAGAACCATTTCAAGAACCACTGACCCAAGATTGGAGATTAGACAGTGTGCAATCTAAATTTATGACAAATGACAGCTATTGCAGATACGACTTTCTTGCACTCACATGACGAATTGTGCTCCAACTCCTAATAAACGCATGTTTTGTGCATTAAAACATGCAAAAAAAGTGAGCTACATTACCATGATCTACATTACTACTGACTTCTACAGAACATATAACTGCTGTCTCATGACTTTTCTATGCATCAACAGTACACATGAAGGATATGCTGCACAAAACTGCACAAAATTGGCGAGTATCAAATTGAGTAGGTAACGAAGCTCACCCATTGCTCACCACACAAAAATGGGGAAGTCTTTGTAACAGAAAAAATATTAAGTGGTGTTGACAAATCTCTTGGATTCATTATTCAAAAGAAAAATATTTAAGCAACTTTATTTTTCATTTTTTTCAACTGGATTTTAGGACACGTGTATATATATGTTTCATCACTTTAGTCACATTAATGGTTTCCCCGTAGGACACTCCACTAAACAAAGTACTGGATAAGTCAACCAAGGATAGCTAAAACATTAGTTGATATGAGAATCATACCATGCCCTTAAAGGGATCCAATTTGCATCAAATGCTTTCTGTTAAAACAGCCTGCAGTGATAATTACAAATTAGAAGTGAAAGGTCTGCATTTCATCCTGAATAAAAATTGTAGTGCTTCAGGGTGTATTTGTCTCCCGGGGTTTGTCTACAGACCAGTAGAGAAAATTGAAGCATGATTCTAAATTACATGGACTGTTTTATGTTGTATTCCCTGGGGTTTTGTTACAAATTGGAAATGAAAATGTCAGTACTTAATCTTCAATAACATTGTCATGTTATTTGTATCCGGACCCTGAGATACAGTTGATGCAACTGCCATTCAATTCAAGACCTGTTCCCCATCAAAACCCAATTTAGAACCACGGTGTGATGATAACTAGATGAGGGGTGGTCAAAGCATAGTACTTTGCCTGATATCCACAAATCAAGTTGTGGTCCATCAAATTTTGTCATGAAGTAAAAGTTTTGAAAATGAGATAAATACATTAAAAAAACAATAAGCCCTCCTAAGATGTGTATTTTTTTCGTATTTCAATTCATTTTATGAAATAAAACTTTGCAGGTGTTTTGTAGAATACATGATTATTGTGAATCTGCAAAATTTTTTGATTTCACATGATTTAGAGTGAAATTTTATTGGTCTTAACTCGGTGTTGGAGTTATTTTATTTGAAGTCAACCGTCATTTTGATGTCAGGACCAAATGTTTGGTAGCAAAAATTTTGTTTGAAGGCCGACTATGTTTTGGCCCTAAATGTTTAGTTAAAAATTTTGAAATTTGATCACTTTCAAGTTGAGCATGCTGAAAATTTCCTGTTCTGAAGCAGTTTTAAGAGCATTTTACTTAATGTTTGTTTCTATAATAGCTTTCTGAAATGTGCCCTGCATGATATGCACTATGTCACATTGCAGGTCTTGGAAATTGGAGAAGGTCTTCATTGAATCTGAAATCAACTTGTAGTGCTTTAGGGTGTGTTTGTCTGCATTGGTACCAGGAAGGAAAATTGATGCATGATATTTTATTTACTCCCTGTCTGAATGTGTATTAAGTAATATATTGCCAGAAATATTGTTCTTGTCATATATTCAGAGATGTCAGTTTTCAGGAAATTTCCTGATTTCAGGAAATTTTGCTTAGTTTATCCTGTTAAAAAATAGGAATATACTTACTTTCAGGAAATTTACAAGCATTTTAGGAAATTTTGGTAACACTGACTGGCATCTCTGTATATTGCTACGAGCATCCTGCTTGTCAAACTTTGCTTTTAAGTTGCAGAAATTCTAGGTTTCTGTAATAAAAATGTGTAGGTCAGAGGTAGACCTTTTAGATTGAATAGCAAGTTTTGTAAAGATTTTTACATACTATACCGAGTGAGTCAAAAAAACTGCAATAGTTAAATGATACCCATATTTTAAGAACAAGAGATATCATGAACATGAAATGTATATATCTAAATAGATCATAGATTTACCTTTAAAATGGTGAAAAAATGGGGGAAATTGATAAAGGCGTCGCAGAGATACACTTGTTTGAAAAGGAAGGCATAAAAACAGCTCTGTCCAATTGTCGTGCATATGTTTTATTAGTGAAGCACACAATTGTGACATTATCTTTTCTCTTTTGTGTTTGGGTGCCTTGAAAAGAGCCGTTTGAGCTTGGTGGCCCTGCATATTCAATTGTCGGTTCAACGTGGACTGGGACACATGTGGCAGGGGATTTCTTTGCAAGCTAACTTCTGGATCCCTTGCCAATGTCTGACGAACGCGGTCGACGTTTCTCCTGCTTCTTGCCGTTCGCGGTCTTCCAGGTCTCTCTTTATTTAAGTTATGAACTGTTCCTGTTCTTTTGAATTTCGCCTGAATTCTATCGATGGTTGATGCACATGGTACACACGATGGAGGGAATGCACCCTCTTTGAATCTCCGTTTCACTTCTACATGAGATTTGTAGGTAAAATAAACCTCAGCAATTAGAGCACGTTCATCGTTTGTGAACAGATCTTGAGGCATTGTGAACAGCGACTGATTAATAAGCTCTCGGGCAGTATCCCCAAACATGTCATTTTGCACTTTAAAAATGCCTAAATTATCATTTATGTGTAAATTAATAAATTAAGAAGAGATTGTCACTAAAGCAATGTAATTGGTTTGTGTTATTATTCAAGAGGTGTTGGCAAGAAATTCAATTCAATATTGGTACTTATTACTCATTTGATGCGTCGGCGAAGTATGCTCATTTGGACAGAGCTGTTTTCATACCACATTATTCAAATAAGGATATCTTTGCAATGCCTTTATCAATTTTTACCATTCTTTCATCTTTTGAAAGCTTAATTCATGACCTATTTAGAAATTAATATTATTTGTTCGAAATTACTTTTGTTCTTACAATATGGCTTCCATCTTATTATTGCAGTTTTTTTGACTCGCGTGGTATACCATATCAGTATGCTAGATTAAAGCAATTTTATAAGATTTGGTTCAAAAATTGATTTCAGTAAAAACAGTTTAAAATGATGAATTTTGACCAACTGAGGGCATCCATAAGCATAAGTATCTAACTTTATTTTCTCATGTAGCAACTGCACCAAATGCACACATTCACATTCCTATACTAATACATGTAGAATGAAATTGAGGATTCAAAAGGTAAAGACAAATTACTAAAACAGTATGCAGCTTTGGGTCAAATCACTTTGAAGGCACCAATATCTATCAAAAACAAATTCAATCTGTCCAAAAAAAAGTCATGGGTGATAGGGAGCACCCTGTTTGTAGGGTCTTATAGTATTCCTTTAATCAATCTATCAAAGACTGTCTTTTAGGAATAGTGGGCATATTGACCTTTACATCAACAGCTACTCTAGAAACTGAGACTTTATCTGCTCTCCTCTATAGAACCTATTACCAGTTAGGACTGCGCACGGATTTCAGTGATCACAATGATCACTGATTACAGTGAACATTTGTAGAAAAAGGAAGTTGATGATTGCCTCAAGTAAACTTCATGTAAATCTTTCCAGATGTTGAATTAAAGTACAAATAATATCCCATGATACAGTGCAAGTATGTATCCATAGTTTCTGATATCTACGTGGCCTTCAACTCCTCAGTCTGCTTAAATAATTGACAAAAAACCACCAATATTTAGAGGTATTATGGGCCTTTAAAGATAAGTTAAATGACCACCAAGGACTCTAATTTTTGGGTTGCTGATGATATTTTCATTAAATTAAGACCTTGATCTTATAACAGCAGGTGTGAAAGTCTAGGTGTCTGTTTTTTTTAAACCTGGTGTTGGTTTTCTGAAAAGTTCATGTTTTGGTAGTTTTACCAGACTGATCACTGAAATCAGTGAACAATGATCACTAATACCAGTGTTCAATGGAATATTCTTCTCAACCAGCAAATTATGATATATACATTAAGTGACTGTCACCTCAAGACAGAACAAGAAGCTTGATGGAAACATGTTTTTAAAGTTTATCTGAGCTAAAATAAAGATCAAGATCATTCTTGATTCGCCTGCTAAAGCTAATTCTTTGACTCAAAAATTATTTTCTGGTAGTAATTCTTGGATTAAATTCATAATTAGCTACTTTTATAATAGTTGAACCATAGTTATCATCAATACATGTATTCATTTTGTAAAACACCTCTCTTTTGTTACTTAAATCTTGTTAAATAATGATATTTCTAATGTATGCCATTGTTTTCTATGCACTGTGAACTTTGCAATCTCATCCCTTTTTTGAAAAACCTAAAGAGGGCAGTATAAAAATATCACTAAAATTAGTGATCATAGTGATCACTGAAATCAGTGTGTGGTCCTAACTGATTACTAACCTATTGCAGATTTGATAAAATGCAGTCTAGTTAATTGCGATTAGAGAATTTTTGAAGGGATATGGAGAATAAAATAGCTTTCTGAAAAAATCAAAATATATAGTCACTGTTAAGTTGTAGGTAATTAAGGGTTCGCTTCAAAACCCAACCAGCTGTTGACCACCCGGTTGCTATTGTTTAGAACAATACAAACCAGCATTGCCACTTGAGTATTGAAGTGGTCTCTAATTATCTAGCTAATGTACATTTGAGTGGTGCTCTGGCAAAATGAGCGGAAAGTGGCATTGTAATTGAAGATTTTGAATAAATGGCTGCTAAAGTAAAAATATGATGATAAGAATAAATTTTGTTTTTTGACATTGAACGCATTAATGCCTCGTGTTTTGAATGTCAATTATGCCAGGAAGTGCAATTATACACGGGCAGTTGATTGTGTTTTGCTATATCACACTCTAGTAATTACTTTAAAATTGATTTGCAACAATTTTTTACTGCCAGATTTTGAGTGGACTGCCTTGTATTTTGATCTCTCTAAATAAAGATTGTAGAAAAAAGTATGTCATATTATATATCATTCAAAAGGTGAGATCATAGAGAATTAAGATATGTCATAAACTCAATTTTGAAAATCGCGACTTTCTGCTCATTTGTAACCAGAGCACCACTCATTTGACGAGGATGCCTTAACAAATAATATATACAAAAACTTGTCAAACCCTTGTATCTGTCCTAAAACCAAGTCATTTTAAGTAATGCAATATGTTTTAAAGAGCTGTTGGCACTTAAAAATAACACATTTTAAGCATTTAATCAATTTAGAGTTGATTTATAGGCATATGTTATTTGATATGGAAGCAAATTGTATATTATTTTAATTGCATCGGGTTTGTGTGTGCACCATGATTGTCAACGGATATGATGTGCACATCTCCAATGACACAATGTTATATGTGATGACTAACCCCGAAAAGGGGGACTTTGTGACAAAACACTTTTCAAGATACAGGTGAAAATAGGCAGCAAAAAATAAAGAAAATAATAAGAATTTCCAGCAGATTTTCTGTTGTAAAATTTGATCGCCTTGATCAATTTCAATAAATAAGGTGTAATTTTAAAGCTTAGAAAATGCTGCAACAGATAAAATGAAAAAATCAAAGTTGATATCATTTTCAAAGTCCCCCCTTTCGGGGTGAGCCATCACAAATTGTCTCATAATAAGTAGCCATTGACCAATCTGAGCCTTGTTAAGAAGTCAAATCACAAGCAATGACTCAAATTTTGTAACTTATGTGTGCAGCACATCCCCATACCCACTATGTACTAAGTACCCCTCCCCGGGCATCAAGTATACCATTGAGTAAAGCGCATTTAGTGTGGGTGGGAGATAAATGTCATGCAAGTGCAAGAAAGTGCCATTTTCATGAATTGCATCTTTAGACTGTACGAGGGGTTATCAAAAAGTTTTTAATTTTACCTGGAAGGGATGAAGCTATATCAATAAAACTTTGTCAGAATAGTCACTTGACTTTATGTACATTTTGGTGCATAAATTGTCTCATAAGTAATTTTACTTTCTTTACAGAAGGCAATTGATGTCAACAACCTACGTGTTTAATAAATAAGCTGCATGGTTGATATTTACACATTCGGTGTAATTTAATCCCTGTATTTGAAGGATTACAGGGCCCAGTAAATCTTAATGACATGACCAAAATTTAGTTGTTTGATACCAAAATTATGGCAATCAGTCGATGAATGACGTTACAATGACATACTAAAACATTGCTGAATTTTACAGGTTTTTTCAATATAGAGGATTCCTACAATAGTGGTTTGCAAACAGTCAGTTAAATGTTGGAGAAATGTGTAACTTTGCATATTGACTAAGCAAAGATACCTTATGTATCTCGTAATAGAATAACGTTCCTGATTGTATTTCTTCTGGGTAAAGTTTAAAACTTTTTGATACTCCCTCGTATACCATCCAGTCATGGGTCAGTGGCTCTTGAAATGGTTTTTCAGGTGATGTGTCACCTGAATCACCTGAAGAACATTTTCAGGTGATGTGTCACCTGAAGAACCATTCCAAGAGCCACTGACATGAGAGAGAAATTTTGACGGATTTTCAACATTCTACTGATAAGATTTTAAAAATACAACATATGCCAGCCGTTGCAGATACAACTTTCTTGCGCTCACATGACGGAGTGTCGTCATTCCTAATCAATCAACTGTTTTCCAATTAGTGGAGTGAAGGAGTCTCATTCTTAACAGAATCATAGATAGATACATTTATAGCCCTCCTTGGGTTAGGAAAAGATACATGAAAATGTCACCAATTTGTTTCATGTTGCAGTTTTCCAATTAGCTTAAGTTCGTATCAGCCATGTATCAATGTGTCTTTTTCAGACAAAATATGATTGGTATACCATAAAGGGAAATGAGCTGCATGCCAGCAATATTTTAATTTCAAGTTTATTAACAAATTATTAAAACCTATTCATGTTTAATATGCTACATTGTGATCTAATCTAAATCCCATCACAAATGTGCCCCGTCATATTTAAAGGTACCTTAAGGTCAGCATAGTAAATTACGAGATATGGGCCATTGAAGCTGAGCATAGTCAAAATCACTTCCAAGGTCGAATTTTTAATTTAATCAGAAACATTACTTTTGAAGTGTATTCTATCATATTAATCAGGTTCCAACACCCAAAACATAAGAAAAATGTGTTAAGAACCAAGATAATAATCCTCTCTCCATTAAACTTTTACTTACAAGTACAAAAACTTTTGCATTATACTATGGACTGATTTGCTGAAAATTCTCCTAAATGCAATCAAATAAGGGCATACTAGCTAATTGGCTGTTACATTTACTGTTACAAGTCCCTCCAAAATGGCTGAAAATAACCCTTTTGCCATTTAAAAAAATGATTTTGGGGGATTTTTAGGTAAAAACCGTGGGTACTTCCAACCATGATAGATTATGAAAGCAAGATTTTTATGATAGATTATACCTTAAAGATGCCTATACTGAGCGAAGGTATTAATTTTTTATCACAATTAATTCATAGCGAGAGAAGAAAGAACCGCAACTGTCAAATTTAAGGGACTGGCCTAGATTCTTCCCACTAATTTTTTACTTCCATATTTTTTTACTTAAATTGATAGAACATGTTTATATTAATATAACCTACAAGTAGTTTTCCATGATTTTGAGGATTATCGGAGGAAATTGCAAGTCTTTACCAACTTTAATTTTTTTCGCCGGCGAAAAAAAGTGGTGTGAAAACAGTGTTTCTAGTTTGAAACTGATAAAAATGTTGTTTCTACACTTGTGAAGACCAAACAAAATATTTTTGATGAAATTGTTTCTCTTTTAATATGTTTTAAATTATCTCCAGGAGCTTTGTTTGATCTTTTATCTGGTAAATCCATCTGAGGTACAAAAGTTAGGATTTAGGAAACACAGGATAGCCACACCACCATCAAAGAATGATATATTGCAAATTGATTCGCTCTCAGTTTGAGCCATTTGTGTGTAAATTTTTGCACTTTTTTGGATTTTACTATACTTTTAAAAACGCTTTGTTTAGAGCATTTCCATAAATATTTAATTCTAGATGAAATGTAGGCTAGTCCCTTTAAGGGCACAGTTAACCCCTTATTTTCTGAAATATTGTATGCCTTGTAACTCAGCAACCGATAAGTTACCCCATATAAAGTATACATTTATAGATGTGGATTTTCATGTAGAAGATGATGGTTAGGTCAGTTTTGGACCAAAATGCATGATTTTGGACCAAGGTCCAAAAAACCCTTGTTCTTGGACC
>JXSR01S006535.1:123788-143355 GCA_000969725.1 Ophiothrix spiculata
CCCCCCCCCTTAGGAAGACGAGGGTTAACTAACTACTTATTAAATTTCCACAACTTAAAAATGGTTAAGGTTGTCAAATTCATCAAAAGTATTTTAAATCAATATTGCCTGATTTGGCATGATGTTGTCTTAGTGGGCAAGGTTGCAATTTTAAGCAGTCAGTCCGGACTGAAAACATACCTTAGGAGTTTCTCTTTTCACTTTCATCAGCAAGGTGAGACTGTCCCAGATCATGATCTTTGGGTGCTGACTCGTAGACGCTCAACTGCAATGGGAGAAATGACACAAACTCCAATAACGCTGGTTTAGGCCAGTTGCTATTGTTTGAACAATGCCAAATCCATTCGGACAGTAAGGATTAATACACAGGATTGCAAATTCATTAAAGCCGCCTCCACTCCAGTCTTAAGCTATCCCTTTACTGGATAGATTTATCACTTAAGACGTATTTGTTGTTAAAAATAACTTGTTTGCTTTCCTATAGTTAGGGTTATCTGTCTGGTTATCTATAGATTATCATCTCACGTGGTACTGTGTGGTGCCATAGCATCACATTGCACTATAAAAAAGGAATTTAAGTTGTTTAACCTTTGTCTAACCAAGGTGTCTTTGGTAAAAATGCTATCAGGGGGCGGGAGATGCCGTGGCATCACATGTGAACTTGAAATTGGCACGCCTGAAGTTAAAGCTTGGATTAAATATGCTTACTTTTTCCGTTATGGCTATAATTTTGCTGAATTAAATTTGGGATCCAAAATTTCATTTCATGTGTATTAGTGTAGGAAAGCGCACATGTGCTTTTTATACATTTTGTATGGCATACCAAGTTTTTTGACAAAACACCCTTGAAAATGCTTTTAGGTACTAGTATTCACATACCTTCATTTTAGGCTGTTTTTACTATAAACCATTTCTGATCAAATTGTATAGTATTGCTTTTAAGTTATTTGTCAATTAGAATAGGGTTGGGTCTCCTATTTTCATTTTGAACAATTTTGTTATGCTAAAATGACTGCAAAGGATAAAATTACATTAACGCATTTCACAACTTAGCCTTAGATCATTTTTTGTATTTTCATGCGACAGGGAATCATCCAATAGGGGCAATGAGTATAACTACACCCCCCCCTCCATGGTAAGACAACGGTTAAATAAAAAAAAACATAATCTTTATAATCTTTAGAGTAGCCAGACTCAGGATAGAAGGAAATTCGTTCTTGATTATCTTCTTTAACTTTTGTGTTTTGATTTCCCTATGATGACCACTTTTTGAAAAATAATTTTTAATAAAGCAGTCAAACAGGCTTTTCACAGGTTATAAGTACATGTATCATACTCATCTTCAAGCGATGAAATGGCAGTCAATTTTGAAACATTTCACTTGATTTTTGCTATTGGAAATTGAATACACCTTTACTAGGACAAATAATTGATTGGCGGAGTTTACCTTAACTGATCATAAGGGACTTTTCGTTTCTTAACTCCTCAAGCATGTTTTCACCTGGTTTAATTAGTAGGTCACTACTGAGTTGGTCCCCGTACAAAGCCTCTACAACTTATTCAGACTTGAATGCGTATTGAGAATACGTCAGAGAGGTTTTTGTTCAGACTTTAGACTGCATTTTGTGTGATTTCAATAATGAGATTTGGTGAGATTTAGGTCAGTTAAGTTTAAATGCAAGGGATTGCTTGATATCGTATGTAATTCCACTTCTCTATTTTAGCAATTCCATATCAACAGATAAAAAGCAGTAATTGTACATGGATTTCTGCCTTCCATGTCCCAAGTTGATTCGTGTACTTTTGTTATCTATTTCAATAAATCGTCGCTGATGTTCACCATCTTTAGATGCCTGGATGGTTCTAGAGGTAATTTTTAACAGTCTGCTTATCCTTAATCTAGCTATTTGGATTAAATTTGACATATTTTTCTATTTTATCCTGTGTGCATTTTTGCATAAAAATATTTTTCATTTACAAATGATAAAGTAAAACATTTAAACTTTCCTGGTACAGGGTTTTAGGTTTTAATGGGGCTATTGTAACCGTAAATAGAGCTTGTAAATCAGTTTGTACCTACGTATTTGTTGTCAAAGTGATTATGTAACGTCCACAGCTACCGATAGCATGGCTCATCATGACTACACCGCCCTGGAAGGTTAATAATAACAAGAAATGTTTTTCGCGGTGCTTAATGCTATATTTTAGGCAATTTTTGTCATGTTGAAGCTACTTCCTGTTTCAGTTCTGGAAAATACCGACGGATGCATTTTTCTTTTTTTAATTTTTTATCGAACAAATAAAAGCATTACATACTGAAAAAAGAATGAATTATGTTTGTAGAAATTTAAATTATATAATTCACAGATAAGACCAAATCAATCATTTTTTTCACTTACGATTTTGTAAACTATTGTTAACTAAAACCTTTGTTTTTTAATGGGGTATATTACAACATACTTGAACTAAGGCAATGCTTGAGTTCAAATGTCCAGTTTATGTGTGGTTAACAAATTAATTTCTCATGTTTTGTAAATTAGCATATGTGTAAATTTTAATTCCTTTTCATTGCGTCTACCAGTCCATGTAAGCCTATTGTGAGGTCTATTCATATTTACAAAACATTTGGACGCAGCGATTTGACAAGTTTGTAAACCCATTACAAACGATTTACGATTTGTAATGCTACCTACAGTGAAATGTTCACGTATGTAATGCTACATTTTGTTCACGCACACAAAAACGACTAGCCGGTAACTAAACAACCAAATACTTTGTGCATCAAGTCTTTGTGATTACATTAATTCCAATGCATCTTCTAACGGATAAACCACCAAACATTTGACATCAAACAAAAACAAGTGTGTGTATTAATTTTTCATCATCAAGCATCTGTTATTGTAAGAAAATGCATTGGAATTATATATCAGATTAAAAGATAACAAAGACTTGTTGCACTAAATATTTGGTAGCTCAAAAGAACTATAATTATTGATGTCATTAGATTTCTTACAAATCATGAACATCAGAACACAATAAATGCGTGGAGTAAACAAGCGTATCACCTTGCGTAGTATGGAAGACTTATCTTTTCACGCAATCACAGAGTTTATCGACCAATCAAAACACTTTTGCCATACACGCACTGCATTTTTGCAATCGCTACATAGTTGCACACATGCTCTCGACATACGCACCCTACAGATTTGTTCTGTAGGAAATTTATGATACATTAATATAAACTGACCTTATGAGACAACCCTGATCTTTGTTAATTTAATTCAATCGATGTAAGTTTATAACAAGATCCTTGTTAGGAATTAGCTGTTAATCATGTACCTACTTCATTTCCACCAAAAGAAAATATTGATGACGGATTACGATGGATTACATCTGGTCAATGGTGAGTCAATGGTCTTTGCCTTTCATGCAAAAATATTATTTTACGTTTTATTAGTTTTCAATTGTCCCCCTAACAAATTAGTAGAGTAGAATTAGTAAACCAAAACTGAAAGCCTGATTTTCTTATTTGTTTGAGATTGAACTATTATTTTTCATTGATTGGTAAACTGAACATTTGAACAAGCGCACTGTATAGATGTACAAACAAGGTTGACTTCTGTGACAACCACTAAAAATGGCCTTTGTAATTAAATATATGGCCCAATAAGTAGCCCATGAAATGTGATGACTCACCCTGAAAAGGGTGACTTTGCAACAGAAAACTTTTCAAGAAATAGGTGAAAATGTGGAGCAAAAAATAAAGAAAACAATAAAAATTTCCATCAGATTTTGTGGTGTAAAATTTGATCGCCTTGATCAATTTCAACAAGTAAGGTGTCATTTTGAACCTTAGAAAATGCTGCAACAGATGAAATGAAAATATCAAAATTGATATCATGTGCATAGTCCCCCCTTTTGAGGTGAGCCATCACAAATGCACAAAACATACACAAAATTCAAGGATTTTTGACCCATAAGTATGAGTCTGTGAAATACATTTTGGCCCCTAAAGCCGCAGGTAAATATTGCTCTATACTATATGGATGTACTGAGCAACACATATTGTTTTGAGTGAACCTCAATTTCCAGATAACATTTCAGTCTCCGACTTTGATAAATGAGGCTTAACCTTTATTACTATACAGGGATCTTGATCAGAAATGCATCAAAACAGGGAAGTGAACAGAACACATAAGAAGACATATGATGCTATCAGAACCACTTAGTCATTCTTTAAGCAGCGTCATATTTCGTTTTCGCTTTATTGCATATCATTTAGAGATCAAGTATGTTATAAACCTCCTTTTTAGATTTTTTAAAGCAGATCATTTAAATCTGGTGATTGCAAAAACATACACTGTAAAATTGAAATATATACCATTGTCTTTTTATCAGATTTCGACAAAACCATTTGAAACAAGTAATTAACCCAGTCTATACGATGTCATGATACACTGACTTGTTTTAACAAAATGTTTTAACTGTGAAACTATCTTTCTGATGTTAAGAATGAATAATGAATTCATCAGTTTGTGATCTAACTTGTTTTGAATTTTGGTCCATGCTCCTGAAAATGCCCAGGGAAAATATTAGGAACATTGATTCAACTGAGGAATGTATAATCATGATAATTAAAATGTGAAAGCAGAGTTTTTATGTATTCTTATAAATTGGTATATACGTATATTACATAGTTTGTATTTGAAAAATGAAAAAACACTCATGCACACAGATGAAAGGCTATAGGATGCCACTCACTATTTCATTTTTCCGTGGTTTTCATTTAATTAATGTCAAACAACCATTTGAAACAAGTAATATGTATTTCATGTCATGATACACTGTCTTTGAAAGTTGATATTTGTTTCTGTGAAACTATCTTTCTGATATTAAGGCTTGGCGTCCAAAGACATTAGCTTGCCTGAGAGATATTCGCTTGTGATGTTCGCTCTGACAAATTCTCTGAAATGAGACAGAATATTGCTTACAATGCTTGATCATTGATTAAATCAATGTTAGCATCACTTAAATTGATGTTAACATCAATTTAATGCAAATAGCTTCTTCTAACATATGTGCTACTTCCAAAGCTCGCAATCTATGTGTAATATTTGATAAATGTCTTACCATGGATGATCACATCAAAAACATGTGCAAATGTACTTATTTTCAAATAAGGAACATAAATCTAATTCGTAAAGTACAGGATAATGATACTGCTGCTACGCTCGTGCACGCACTTATTAGATCTCGCCTGGACAATGGAAATTCTTTATTACATGGAATTAATGAACGTCAACTTGCCAAACTTCAACTTGCCCAGAATGCTGCTGCTTGTATGCTAACGCGAACTAGAAAATTTGATTACATTACACCCGTTTTACAAAGTCTTCACTGGTTACCAATTCGTTCTCGCATTAAATATAAACTTCTTCTTCTTACTTGGAAAGCACTGCATGACATGGCACCTTCTTACATAAGTGATCTTATCAAATATCGCAAGCCTCAACATCCGATGAACACTAGATCGGCAAATAAACGCTTTCTTGATGTTCCACGGACATCAAATTCCTATGGCGAGAGGGCTTTCTCAGTATTCATCATCACCGAAACTTTGGAACTCTCTTCCAGTGGAACTTCGGCTGTGTGATTCATTGGACACTTTCAAAAAGACTTTAAAAACTCATTTATTTAAACTTGCTTTCAATGTATGTTGATTAATTCCTGTGGTTTCCATGCATGTATTTGTTTATATTTTTCATTATGCTTTGTAAATTTATGTTGCTATTTTTGTATCTGTGCCTCGGAATAGGGTTGTCTAGATAGATGGCGCATTATAAATGCCTTAATATTATTTAAATGCCTTATTATTATATAGTTCATTTTCAAACATTGCAGATGTTTTTTGCTCTCAATTTAAGGGAAAAAGTGTTTTTAAGGGTGCGAGTATTGCGAGCAATTGTCACTCGGGCGAGCGAATGTCTTTGGACGTTAACCCTAAAAATGAATAATGAATTCATCAGTATGTGATCTGACATATTTTGAATTTTGATCTAACTCGGAAAATTGCTAGAAAGATTGATCAAACTAATTTAGTCCTTTGACATCAAATTAATTCAATCCTTTGTCATAAAATGACATGAAATCAGGTGGTTATTGTACATTCTGTTGGTTAATGCTGGTGGTAATACAATACATGTTGCACATGCAACCTAATCTAAAGTTGCACAAAAAACAAGAAAGAAAAAAGTTAATGTACATTTTGTTGGTTAATGCTGGTAAACCAATACATGCTGCACATGCAACCTAATCTAAAGTTGCACAAAAAAAAAATGACGAAGTAAAAGGGATGGGCATAGGTACATTAATTCATCCTGATATTTTGTATAATGTAGCATGTGTTGAGAAACATACCTTCTACCATAGAAAATAACATGGAAGCATCAGTGAAAGGGTGTTGTAATGTAAAGAAGTGGAGTTAAGAGGTCTGAGTATTGAAGGCTTATTGAAAGCTGTAAAATCACCTAGAAAACCTAACCACAAAAAATGATCTGACAATAGCAAACAAGATGGAAAACCAATAAGAAAGGGGGTGTTTCTGCTCATATAAACTAGGTTTAGCCAGAATTTTGGAAATTTGAATGTAAGTCATTTTATCAATCTAAAAGCAAGGAGGCTGAATTTTGAGATTCTATATCAGGTATACGAATTCTTTAAAGAGGGAAACAAACTAATGTAACTTAAGGTAGGGTATTAAACATATTTTTTACACACTGCATCGATTTTTATGTTTACAACTTTGATCAAGTAATGACTATATCAATATTTAACCTACTTATCCTAATGGACCTTTTTAAGATAGATATTCTGCATATCTGATTACTGAATATAAGAGCATACATATATTTTAACACTTTTCGTCACTATCATTTCCTTCATCGGAAAGGAAACGGATAAAATACCTATTGTATGAGTACAAAGTAGACAAACACAGTAATTTCTTGCAGTTTATTCAAATACAGTATTTCTCACTTCCCGGTGGGCATACATTGATTCAGGTAAGTTGAGACGTAGATGTCGAAAATAAGTTGTCGGCTCTTTTTTATCTTCATTTTAAATGCAAATCATGTTAATGTTTATGCACTAAGTACAAACCATTTGCATTTACAACATATATCAATAGAGTCTATAACCTCCTTTTGACACCAACGTCGGATTTACAATACATACCTGAAGTGACGTAATGCATGAATGCAAATTTATTTGAAAAAGTTGGACCAGGACATCAAAGAGCGAATTTCTTCAGATACTCTTAAAAATAGAGGCTTGAGTTAACTTTCTTTTAACATCTATTTTTTGCAGCCTAATTTATATAAGTATATTAGAAACTTTAAAAAATACTTGCACTTGAAACATTATATATTTTATGTGTATGTGTGGTTGGCTAGAAAATATTGAATAAAATGCGCTCCTTTGATGCCATGAACTACATATTGTCCTGACTAATTTCAGCTTACATAAATGCTAAACGTTATCTACAGAACACAAGCAGTCATCTTTCAAAAAAAAGATGTAGAATAAAAGTATAGACTACTATTTAGCAAAATGATATTGACAAACACATTCAACCATTAACAAATGTTAGTAACAACTTTTTCAAAATTCCTCACTCTACTGTTTGAAAGGTCATTCGGGATGTTTGTGTACTTGCTTACTTAATCACAATATAATAGTACTTGAGACCGAGGATAGTTTCCTACGATAGTTATTACTTAAAAGGATAATGTTTAAACTTAAAACACGCTAGAAAAGCAAATCGATGTTGCATTATGTTGTGCTTGCAAGAGGTAGTCTAGATTTTAATATTAGAAATATTGAACAAATTTCAGCTAGAAATCAATGTTCATTAAACATGACTTCATGTCCGGCCATATCTACAAAGTAATACTGAGATTGGACAAATTTTCTGATGGCAAAACAAGATTTGGCTTATGTCAATGTTTACTTTAGTTTTTTAGTTTTATATTTTGGACAGTTTTCAAGTAACAGGTTTTTTTTTTTTTGTTCTGAGAAATTTCTCCAAGATATATTTTGTATAGATTTTTTTTAAGTCTAACTGTTTTGTAGTTCCACAAGTTTTTGCTCTGGAAAAATATAATCTAATAGGTAAATAATCCAAAAGGTTTGGCTTCTGACATTTCAGTATTACGAAAGGTTATTGCTCCAACAACTTGTTGCTAAAAAAAAAATGAATTTCGACCTTTTGGAACAAAAATTCTTTATTCCATTTATATTTGGAATATCAGTGTTTTAGATTTAATGGTCATCTAAGATTAAAATCAGATCAAGTTTGCCAAGTCACTCTTGTCATTCTTTTAATTTAATTTACACAAAATTTTGATAATTTTGTATTTTTATGTTTGAGGCTGGCAGCCATTTTGGATTTATACAAATTAAGCACTGTTCCACCATCTATATTTTACAAGACTTTTATATGATGTTGTTTATGCTTTTGTGATATTATCCTTTAAATATTGCGGTTTTTTTCCCTGCAAGTTGTTTCTCATATGGTCATAATGTTCACTATGTTCTGAGGACAATCAACGGAAAATATAGGACTTACTACTGATCTTTGTGTACGCAGTTATCTCAGTTTCAAATGTTTCTCCCTGACAACCTTTGCAGGAAAATCACTTAGCTTCTGGAAACCCAGTGAAGTTCAATAAGGCGTCATTTTAATCCAGGGCTTCATTTTTAAAATTTTCAGAAGAGCTATAAATAGCTCTTTTGGAATTAATAAGAAGAGCTGTTGTGTAAATAAGAAGAGCAATTTCATACTTTTTGAATGAATATTAACAGTTGCAAGTTTTTGTATATCTAAGCATTCAGAACTGCTGTTGCACAGATCAGCTATCCATAAATCAATATCATTAATGTCACAACCTATTTTTGACATCGCACGTTGTGGTTTGTGACGAGTTTGTCCAGTTTATGTATGTTATCATGTTTTCCTTTGCAACCCCTGAATTCTTGAATCTCAATCAAGGCACTCACCATGTTCACTAGCCTCAACACAGGCCTTCCGATGTACATGTACATCTATATAGGCCTGAGAGAATCGAGGTGATCATGTGCTAAGTTAAAGTCATGATTTCAAAAAATTGGAAAAAGGTTAAAACAATTTGGCCATCAAATAGAGTGGAGAAAACATTCATTGACAAGAATGAGGTACTTGATCATCTAAATAAACCATAGTACTATAAAAATGATCAACCAAAAACGAAGAAAATCACTTACTGCAAATGCAGTAAGAATCGTATTCTACAACGTGGTAAACAAAAACATTTTCCATACGCTTCTAAGCACTCACAGTGCTATTACACAGGTCACACCACACCTAACAAATGTTGCTCCATCTATCCAGAGAGGTGCCAATTAACGTTAAGTAGCACCTCTCTGATCTATCACTGATATTTCGAAACCAATTGTTTCATAATTCCAGTCTTTAAAAACAAACTTCGCAGCCATGAAATTCACGATCGAAACCCCACACATGTGAAATAACGATGAAATGGAAGTCGTTATGCTACAGCTGACATCGTGCAGAAAGCGCAATCTTTGTAAACAATCATCAAGTCTCTGTTCGTCGTACATTCTCGTATTACTAATTGTACATTAATGGTGAGCTACCGCCTGTACTGAATAGAGATATCAATAAAAGATTAATCTCTTTGCGATGTGTTCATGTAAAATAATTATTTGCCTCCTATTTTCGATCGGTGAACATCTGCCACTGAATTTCTTTACGATCGGCGAACTATAGTATTATTTTGGAACGGAACATTTTTTAGAAACCCAGGAATTTGTAAGACACGCAATAAATCGCACTGTTAAAAAGATTTTGAGACGTGCGGAAGCGCTCGATCGATCTCGAGCGTCTCAAAAATGAAGCCCTGAAATCCTTATAACATTGTCTTTGCAAATATTTTAAAAAGTATAAATGACAAGAGGCTGCATTTGCGGATGGTTTGAGATGAACCGTCACATATGGCAAGCTTTAAATAAAATGTGTTCACAAAAAATAAATTGCCTTTACCTAATGTATTATAGGGCTCAGTCATATATCACTGTATAGAGCCCAAATGTAGGAGTAAGATACACCGTTTTGGTAATGGATATACATGATGTTAGTTAGCAAAAGTGTACGTCAGTATGGTGTATGTTATTCATATCTGTGGGCTAATACGCTGATATGTTACTGAGGACATAAAAAAGGAAATAACTGAGAGCATTGAGAGCTCACCCACATAAGAGATGTGCTAGCTCACCCACATAAGAGATGTGCTCTTACAATCAATGAAAGATAGGAAATCCACAGGGCTATTTTATAAAATAAATATATGACAATTGATCTTTCACCTGTCTCCCTCCAGCCAGGCCATCTGCAAACAGTTAAAAACAGGTGAAAAGAGCAACTTGCTATGTAGGTTGCTACTCACACTACTAACAATATATAGTTCATTCAATATCTGATAGGAGGTGGTTAAAAAGTATGAAAAACAGCTAACAATCAATACAAAGCACCAAATAATCTTATATATTAATTACAAAATAATGTTCGATTGTTTGAAGCTTGATTTAAGTAATTACAAACAGTGGTTTTTCCTACATTTTCAAATAGATGATTTTAGCTCATTTTTTTCTAAGAGGGCAATCTATATAATCTGCTTCCTTTTTGCTAACTCTTGTATCAAAAGGTTCATGAAAAGGGCAAGGTACTTCTTCCTGTATTCCTTAAATGTAAATCATTTTATCCACAAGTCATCATATTACACACTAAATCCTACAAGTGGAACAAGAGCAGACACTTGCCATTTTGGACCATTTTTCCTAATTTTAAAAATCACACAAATTCAAGGTTTGTTTTTTTAATTAAAGTGGTAGAAAGTTGCATAAAAATGGTTAAAAGGGTCCAAATGTGCGTGAAATGTGAGATTTTAGTACCTTAAATATAAATTTCTCCCTCCGCTCGAAATTAGTATCCTATAATCGAGACTAAATTCCTAATTTTTTTTCGTACCCAAGTGGCATCTTTGTATTATAAGAAATCTTAGAGCACTTATTAAAGACGAAGCGATCGGAAGTAGGAAGAAATGGTGTTTAATATCATTGGCAGTCTTAGCTCTAAGCTTTATTCAGCCTCAGGTTCTAAGAAATGAAAACTGTATTTATATGGTAAACCATAGTGAGCACATATTGAAGGGGAAAATATCTGAAGTAGAAAGACATGTTATTAAATGTCTCTGTTAATCTTGAGCATCAAATTTTTTTATCCTAGAGGTCTAGATATACTTCGTCATTTTTGTAGTCATTTTCATTCAGAATTTTTCTCATGGTGATTGGTTTTTAAGAATGGAGTAAAATGTTCAGTCTGAATGTGAAATTTTCACATTATCAAGAATGTATTAATTGGAGACCCATTTTTTACTCCATTGCACATTTTCAAGTTCTCACAGATGGGTAGTATAATGTTTGATATTGATTCTACGGCCTAGATCTATTCATGGTAAGCTAATCTCTTCTTGCAATGGTGGTTATGTACTAGATAAATGGTGAAACAGAGACCGTTATCAGATATAATGTATCTTGGTATGGATGGCGAGTCATTAGACTCTCATAAGTCGAGACGCGTAGCGTCGAGACTAATGAGAGTCTAATGACAAGCCATCCCATACCATGATACATTATATCTGATAATGGTCTCTGTTGAACCGTTTATCTGACATACACGACGAGCAGAGGCATACTATTTGAAATTTTAATTAAAAACATAAAGAATTTAATGTCTAAATATCTAATAAGTAAAATATCCATAATAATTTAATTTTAAAACACTCCTGTCTCTGGTGATATCTTGTGATTGTGCTAAAGACTACGCTAAAAAGGTAGGACAATAATTATTGAACGATTGAAGCTGATTGATCGATCTCACCAGACCGTGAACTTAATGATGCGTTTCGATAGAAAATAATTGTATGCCTTTAACACAGTGGTCAGTTATCAATAATATATGGTGATTATTGAAAAGGGTCGAAGTTTAAATTTATAAACCAATATTTCTAACACCATAAATTTTCTGTATTCTGTAACACACAAATGACAAATTTCATTACATCGGCCATAGCCAACGCGTTCCTTGTGGTACCATCCAGGTACGTACTGCATTGTAGATGTATGACATCCTTTGGTGAAACATAAGCCATGGGCTCTTGCTGTATGTCTACTATGCTGGAATCGCATTTCAAAATTAATGTTAGATTCCCTTGATTCCTTTTTTTATATTCATATGCCCGTGTTTATTGTTGTGTATATGTAGGCCTATTTGACATTACAATTAATTGTTATGCAAATGAACAAAGCGAAATGATTAACATAGTGATATCCAATTTTAAAATAGCTATTTGATACAATGTGAATCGTATAATAAACGTGATATTTACCTGATGGTGTTTTAAAATGCAAACAAATACTTTCCAACTCATAGCTCGAGTGATTTTGATATTTTTTAAAACGTTGTCATCAGGTTCGGATCTAATTCTTTATGCCTAATTGATTTAAATATCAAGGTAACCAATTTAATTCGCTGACTTCATGACTTGCATAATAATTGTTGATAATGTCAAACTAGAATCAGTGTTTCTAATCTCGTCTCACATCACTGCCCAGAACGTTATCTAAATGCTTTGTTTAGATAACAGCTCTAGACCTCATTCTTAAAAATAACGTTCGGGGCAACGAACTTTAAACAAAAGAAACACAATGGATAATTTATGAATAGAAAAGGGCTAGACGTGTATGATTACAGAATGGTGAAATTGTATGTGGGATAATGTTCATTCAGAATGAAAGTTTACTCCATTCTTAAAAACCAATCATCAAAATTCTGAATGAAAATGTCTGCAAACTACAAAAATGACGAAGTATATTTACAGCTTAAGAAAACCAAACTCCTGTACTGAACTACAAGATGGATAAAATAACCACATGTGATCATGCCTACTTGTCCCTATAAATGCAGTGCTCTTATAATGGAATACTGCACTATAAAGTCATTCCGGTGATGACAACTCAACAATTTACTTTGACATCCGTAAATAGATGCATTTTGTAGGATTGTGAATTTCATATTTATCATTTTATTTGACAAATCAAATGAAAAATTCACTCACATTCTTTAGCTTTCGCCATATTGGCTGATGGTTTGATCACAAGTGATCGTATCCACTCCTACTTCCTATGACGTCTCCTAGAAATGACAACAACAAGTTTCCAGGAAGTAGGAGTGGATACGATCAATTGTGATCAAGCAAATAAATATGAATTTATTTTTGACATTTTGATAGTCCTTACTGACAGAATTTAGTATGTTTTTTCTTCGTTAATAGATTGTAGTCTTAAGCTTCAAAATTCAGCAATGTAAAATGGGGGTCATTGACTATCTAAGGGCGTTATGACGTCATATGTGATGACATCATATTCCTTTAACTTGAAAATGCCTGCCTTTGGAGACGTGATGTAGTTGACTCTTTTTGATCTACTTTTATCAGAAAATATTGCTCTACTGACTAGTTCTGTAAAAACCGATATTTGTTGGCGAATGTTTTCACTGTGAGTGCCTTGTAAATGTAAATTCTCAAACTTGTAAAATGTTTCCAATGACTTTCTCGCATGAATTTATTTGTTTAACTTCCAATTTAGAACCTTTAGTTTGGCTAGGTTGAGGGGTACTGTCCAGATATGTGTGTGGAATAACTAGGGTTTAAAGGGTTAAAATGAAGAAGTAAACCACACAAGCTTGCTGTTAAGTTGTAGTGAAAAATCAACTCCCTACATGTGGCTCTCTGAAAAAAACTCAAAATCATAGGGCCATACATTATCAACTCTCCTGTGCTAACAGACTTTCATCTGCTCCCTTTAGGCTGTCTGTTGTATCAATAGCGTGCAATATAAGGGCAAGGTAAAAAGTAATTGCAGGATTTCTTCCTGTACGTCTCTAATGTACATAATTTTCATACGCATTTCCTCATCCAGAAGTTATCATATTACATGCTGAATCCTACAAGTGGAACTAGACCAGAAACGTGCTTGAGAGGTTTAAGCAAATTCAACGCTTTACACACTGGTCATATAACGTAACAGCATTATAGGAAATCTATGAAGTGAAAGAGATCAAAAGTAGGAAGAATGGTTTAATATATCATAGAATTGTAAGAAAGTTTAGAGCACTTTAAGAAAAAGCGATCGAAAGTAGGAAGAAATGGTGTTCAATATCATTCATGGTAGTCTTGAGCTAACCTTTTTGAGCCTTGGTTCTAAGAAATGAAAACTGCATTTATAGTATAACTTAGTGAAAATATGTTGAAGGGAACAAGTTCTGAAGTATGATGATATGGTATTAGATGTCATTGTTAGTCTTAGGTGTCAAATAACTCCTGTACTGAACTACAAGATGAATAAAAAAAGGTATGATCATGCCTGCTTGTTCCTATAAATGGAGTGCTCTTATGGAATGCTGCACTATGAACAATCTTTAACCCATCAAAAGTTATTATGTGTTTGAATTGTAGAGCAGCGATCCTGTTACAATTTGTTTTACTAATGCATTGCTGGCTGAGCCTGGCTCACGTTACTAGCAGATCCATCTTTGCAGTTATCTGTTATAGTGTAGGTCAAGTGTTTCCCAATAGTTCCATGAATTAAGTGGATTTAAACTTTGCGAATATCCGAAAAATCCATCAAAATATGAGACAAAGTAAGTCACTGTTGAAAATCATCTAATCTGCTGACTGAACCAATCCACTCTAGCTTCATAAGTGCTGCCTTAGATGTCCACTATTTAACTCTTGAAGCTTTACGGCATTTATTAAATGTTTTTGAAATATATTAGAAAAAATCTAAGGACCAAGTATACTTTAGGTCCCATCCAAAATGTTAGGGGTAGTGTCTAGGGTTAGGGTTAGGGTTAGGGGTAGGGTATGTTCAGGGTCAGAATCTAACAATATTTTCTTAAAATTGAAGGAATTTAAAGAAAAGACTTGTCCCAATCTTGTCATATAAAATCAGTTCAAGTAGGATACACTAAGAGAAAAGTAAAATTGGAAGTTTGAAACAAGGTAAATAAGTAGCCTGATGAAAATTTACAAATTTTTTTTGATATAACCTGCTCTCAGGTTATGCTCCAAACGTAATCTTGCCAAAAAACCAGAAGATTGCTTTAAATCCATCAAAATACAAAGTAAAGTCAGTTGTAATTGTCATGTCATCTTGTTTCCAAGCCAAGTCTACTCTAGCTTTATAAGTGCTGTCTTAGATGTCCTAATGCTCATGGGCAATCTTAAATGCTTTGAAGTTTATTAGAAATAAAATCTACCAATATCTCTCAAAATTGATGGAATTTAAAAGAAAAGACATGCCTCCAGTCTTATTGTTTTGAACTTCAGTCCGAGTATTTTCTCTGTACATTAAGAGAAAGGTAGTATCAGACTTTTAAGACAATTCTTTCTTATTATTACTTTGTATATTATTAATAATATATTAGCAACCTGATTTTTTTCAACCAGCCCTTATATACTTGTACATTTTTTTTATTCAGTAAGTGCTCTAAAAGTATTAGTGCAAAATCAGCATAATTTGTTTGAGAACTTACAGGAGCTTGGTCTGATTTTTCTATATAAGATTAGTTTTCCATGTCATATGAAAAAAAGACCACTCAAAATGTGAAAATAACTATAATAACCTTTAAAAACAGTTAAGAAAGATAAGATCCTTTAAAGAGAATCAATTACAAGTTTTCCACTTAATTTGGTCATTACACACAAATGTTATTTGTCTAAAAAAGACAAGTGAATTTTATCAAACACAATTAGGTTGATAATCCAAGTAATAAGTAAATATAGTTACTTAGCTTTCCAAATAACCAGAAAATTCCTTTAAATCTATTAACTAAACAGCAAAATAGTTTAGACTTCAAAGTGAATGTCAATAAATCACTGCCCAAATGAAACCTGATTTTGTTTAAAAGAAGCAGACCTCTAAGGTAAAATACCTGACATCACAAATGGCAGGAAGTTAATGAAACCTGACATCATTCACACATAACACTGCAAAAAAGGGAAATGGAACTTTCACCAGTAGTAGTCAGACAAAACTGCAAAGCAACAAATGCTGTAGGGCATTATAGTGATTGGATATTTATATATTTATAGATCTTTAGAGGGAATCATTTTATGGATAATCCAGATAAGAACTTTCTGGGTTTATCCACATTACTATTATGATTAATATCTGAAAATGAGGCAAGTGGTTATAAGTTGATTATTCTCACTTAACTTGTGGGTATTATTTGGCATCTCTAATAACTAAATAGATATACTGTGGTGTATCAACTTTTCAGGCTCTTGTCTTCTGTTAGGCACCTCTCCTGTTCTATTTTCCCTGTTTCTTTGTATAATGTTTTTAGGGTGGAAAATAAGAATGAATTTGCTAGTAAGTTGTTTAATATTTCTGTCCCTTGACTTAACCAAGCCTATCATAACTTTACATTGGCTGTTTGAATACATTTTTGTCAGTGGTTGAGATCATGTTAACAACACTTAAACAATATTCAAAAAGTATTTAATTGCTGGATGTGTGTTTATTTTTTAAGTTAAGTTGTTTCTAGAAAAAAAAACACAATGTCACAATTCTTGCTGTGCATACTTAACTTTGCTCTGAAAATATAAAAATTGCATAAATATAGATATATAAGAAAGCCAAGAACATCAAAATCAAAGTAGGGAATATGCTATAACAACTTAGAACCTTTAGCTTGGCGAGGGTCAGGGTTACAGATATATGTGAAATAATTAGGGTTCAAAGTCTATTAAAAGGTGCTAAAATAAACCACCTAAGCTAGGTGTGTTCATAACATTTTGAAAAGTGAAATTTTTTTCTTAAAATGGATTTAAATTAAAGATGACAAAATTTGATTTTGCAACAAAATGGTGGTTTAACCAAGTTTCTAGCTTAAGTACTTTTAAAGTTAACAACAAAAAGAAGATTTTACAAAATTGCCAAAAAATTCTTGCCTCTCCTGTACTAACATACTTTCACCTGCTGCCTTCAGGCTGACTGTTGTATCAATAGTGTGTATGATAAGGGCAAGGTAAAAAGTATTGCAGTATTTCTTTTTGCATTCCTTTAATGTAAATCATGTTCATGATAACTTCCTCACCCATACATCATCACATTACACACTGAATCCTACAAGTGGAACTAGATCAGAAACTTGCTTGAGAGGTTTAGGCAAATTCAACGCTATAAACACCGGTCATATAACGTAACAGCATTATACGAAATCTATAAAGTGAAAAAGATCAAAAGTAGGACAAATGGCTTAGTAAATCACAGCACTATAAGAAATTTTAGAGCACTTATTAAAGGCAAAGAGCGATCAAAAGTAGGAAGAAATGGTGTTCAATATCATAGGTAGTCTTGAGTTCTAAGCTTTGTTGATTTGTGGTTCTAAGAAATGAAAACTGCATTAACTGTCATATGTGTGCAAGAAAGGCATATTTGCAATAGCTGCCATTTTACATCAATTTGAATTGCACAATTGTAGAATGGCTAATCTTTGGTCAATGGCTCTTGAAATGGTTCTTCAGGTGACTCCGTCACGTAAAGAATCATTTCAAGAGAAACTTACATATGGGAGATAAATTTTGAGGGATTTTTCACATTAATATTCTAGTTAGAGGTGTTAGATACATATAACAGATGGCAGCCATTGCAGATACAACTTTTGTGCACTCACATGATAATTTATAGTAAACAATAAGTGAGCACATGTTGAAGGGAACAAGATCTGAAAAAGGAAGATTTGTTATTAAATGTCATTGATAATTTTTGGCACCAAATTTGTAAACTCCTGTACTTAACCACAAGATTGATAAAAAAAGAAAGTATGATCATGCCTACTTGTACCTATAAATGGAGTGCTTTTATAATTGAATACTGCACTATTAAGCCTGTCCCATGATGCTAACTCAACAATTTACTTTGACATTTTGATAGTTGTGATACGATAAACAGTCCACCATCAGGTACTATGCAAACTAAAGATGATCCCAGTGATAAGTTCCTACTGACGGAATTTAGTTTATTTTTTCTTAGTTTATAGATTATTGTCTTAAGCTACAAAATTCAGCAATTTAACATGGGGGTCATTGACCATCTAAGGTCGTTATGACGTCTTATGTGATGACATCATATTCCTTTAACTTGAAAATGCCTACCTGTGATGTAATTGACTTTTTTTGATCCACCAATCAGAATATATCACTCTGCTGACAACTGGTTCTGTAAAAAGCAATATTTTGCTGGTGAAAATTAACACTAACAGACTTTCACCTGCTGCCTTCAGGCTGACTGTTGTATCAATAGCATGCATGATATTGACAAGGGCAAGGTAAAAAGCAATTGTAGTGTTTTTTTGTTTTTTTTTGCATCTCCTAAATGTAAATCACTTTCATAATAACTTCCTCAACCATAAGTTTTCATACTGAAACCTACAAGTAGAACTGGAGCAGAGTCTTACTCAAGAGGTTTACTCAAATTCAACGCCATACACACCGGTCATAATGTAATGGCATTATAGGAAATCTATAAAGTGCGCCATACACACCGGTCATATAACGTAACAGCATTATAGGAAATCTATAAAGTGAAAGAGATCAAAAGTAGGAAGAATGGTTTAGTATATCACAGTGTTATAAGAAATCTTAAGAAAGCACTTATTAAAGACAAAGCGATCGAAAGTAGGAAGAAATGGTGTTCAATATAATTGGTAGTCTTGAGCATTGAGCTTTGTTTAGCCTTGAAATAGAAACTGCATTTATAGTGAACACATGTTGAAGGGAACAAGATCTGAAGTAGGATGATATGGTATTAAATGTCATTGTTAATCTTAGGTGTCAAATAACGGTAACGCTATCATTGTGAAGTCCCAAGAATGCAAATGAGCCAATAGAATACAATGGCATGTGTTTACGTTGCATCTTATGACGTAAAGATAACACAAATTGGGTTCTTGAATTGCTTTCTACTAGCTATATTCAGCGTCCATGTTACTTGTCGACGTGTCATGCAAGACACACTACACTAAAACTTCTACGTTGCGACCTTTGGGTCGCCTACCACTAAATATTCTCGTAAGTATACACATACGTAACATCCTTCCCTTTTTAATAAGAAAGTATCTTTAGTTTCGCTTGACCTTATATCAAATAATCAAAATATTCTTGTAAGTATACACATACGTAACATGTGTATACTGTTACAGGCCCCTGAAAATGTAATTTATTGTTATAAAATTTTATTGCGTAAAGCAGTATCATAAGTCAGACATAAAATGTGAGTGGCCAATCTGTTGTGCACAAGATGATTTTAATGATAAACATGTTTACTACAACACAAAAGGGCTAATAGGAAGTGGTACCTGCTTGAGTAATAATAGCTCTTTTGTTTA
>JXSR01S006535.1:175778-195091 GCA_000969725.1 Ophiothrix spiculata
AAAAGTTTGGAGATGTTGCTAAACTTGTCCAACAGTCCTTACAAGTTTTATTAGCTGTGTATGAAACAAGAGATGGGAAGATGACATCATTGTTGGCACCACCTTCCACAAGGCATATTTGGAAGCGCAAGATAGGAATAGATGGTCTGAATTTGTTCGAGGAGCCAACCTCTTATTGGACATGGTGCATAGATAGATAGTATGAAACAAGACACAAAAAAGTTTCAAATGCAAACCCCAAAATGCTATTTGATCATTTAAATTGAGTGCCATTTAGTGTTGTTTTACAATGCGTGCCTTATTTGTACACATTTGCACGTATTGTGCTTAAGGGCAGTCTTTATGTATGCTTTGCAGGTAAGTTATAGACACTTTACTTTAAATAGTTTTGCAATGCTGTAAGGCACCCCTGCTATAAGGAAATCTTCTTAGTGTTTAGAATGATACAGTAACTGGGCAAAACTAGACATTAGACATTATGAATTCTATAATAAAATGAACATATATTTAAGAAATATTTTAAGAAAAACAAAAATATGTGCACCAGAATAAATCTTGACGATATAATGGGTTCACTGTCATTTTTTCTGATGGTATCTGCCTGAAACTGGAAGTGTTCCCTTTGATTTCAGATATATAATTTATATATCTTTATTCTAATCACTGGGCAATTGTGATATTATTTTTCAAACTAAACAAAAAACATCAATAATTTAACAAACGAAAAGTTTTTAAACTGTACACTTGACGTTAAGTGCAAGTTAAACTGTACAATTAAATAGAATATTTTACTTAGGATATTTTATGGTGATGAGAAAATGATATAAGTCTTCAAATAAAATAATATTTTTGGACCAAGTATACTTTAGGTCCCATCCAAAATTTTAGGGTTAGGGTTTAGGTTAGGGTTCGGGTTCGGGTATGTTTATGGGTTAGGGTCGGGTCCCAGTTAGTGAGTTAGGGTCGGGTCCCAGCTGAAGTTTTTGATTTGGAATATTTCAAGCAAAATTGTCTATGCAATAGTGGCAGTGTTGGTTGCATTCGTCACTTCCTCTCTGAAACAGCAAAGTCCTGTCTTGTGAACGCTCTTGTCACCACATGTCTCCACTTTTGTAATTCCGCTCTCTATGGCATCTCAAATGAGCAATTAGACCAGCTTCAAAGAATACAAAACCACGCAGCTCGTCTCATTTCTAAGAAGAAAAAGCATGATCATATTACTCCCACCCTCTATGAGCTTCACTGGCTGCCAATCAAATACTCTGTCCAATTTAAGCTCGCTGTTCTTGCTTTTCGTTACTTTGAATCCACTCTCCCACCGTACTTGTCAACGTCCTTGTGTTCTTACAAACCACCACACTTGCTGCGCTCTTCCTCCAAAAAATTACTTGTTGTTCCACATGTCAGTTTGAAGGCAGCCGGTGAACGCTCTTTCAAGTTTGCAGCTCCGACTGTTTGGAACTCTCTTCCGAGCAATCTCCGCAACTCCTCCAACTCGTTGCACTTCAAACATGTCTTTTTCGGCAAGCATTTTCTGATTCATAAGTTTGTTTTTTCTATTTTTCGTTCTGTATTTGTTTGAGCGCTTAAAGAGTTTTTTTGTAGATTTTGCACTATATGAATGTGATACATTATTTATTATTATTATTATCTAAGCTCGCCCAAAGTGTAACTCATGAGATATCAATTGTATGGTGTAACCCAAATACATTTACAAATGAAGCAGAAGATATAATTATTCTGTAATTCAGAGTAATAGACCGGCTACTTGACGATTATAATACATCACAAACACATATAAGCCGGATGTAGATAGTTATATGTATTACTAATAATACATTGGTGGATCCTTTAAATATGATCTTTTTAGATTTTGTTTAAAACCCAAATGTATTAAGATTTCTTCCCAATTCACCACATACAAACATGCTTAGTCTGGATTCAAATAGGTCAAGTAGTTTTTGATTACAATTGTTCCATCAATTTGATTTGTACTTTGCAATAAGACTTCAGAATTCCTTTGAGACCATTTACATACAATGCAAATTCTGTCTAGAATGTTAATCTAAAAAAAAAATGTAAAAAAGAAGATGAAAAAACACTTATCACACAATATTGTTGCATGTAGTTGCTCATGTATATTTGTGTCGTCTGAAAGATAGACACATAGGGATTACTTTGGTAGTATGTGTGTAGGTGTCTGTTTGTCGTGGTTAACAATGTTAACCTTTTTCATTGTGCCTCTATCTCCGGAACCAAAAGGCCTACTGTAACAAAACTTGGTGACAAGAAGTGTCTTGGGTTTAACTTGCGCTGCAAAACTTTTGGGTGTGTGGTCAAGGTCATTCAAGGTCAAAAGGTCATTTGAGGCCAAATCTCAAAAATGTTCAAAAAGCTGACCTGAGGTCATCCGAGGTCATTTCAAGGTCACGGCCATAACTCATGAACCCTTGACCCTATATGGATTAAATTTGGACCATGGATAGTTCTTGACCGAAGGTCAAGGTCAGTCAAGGTCAAAAGGTCATTTGAGGTTAAATTTTCAAAAATATTCAAAAAGTTGACCTGAGGTCATTTCAAGGATACGGCTATAACTCATGAACCCTAAGTGTTCTGGCGGGTTTTTGTAGGAGCAGGTCTTAAATCCCTTTCTACTGAAAAGCAAAACCTAAAAGTAATTTGATAATTATAAAATGAAAATAATAATAATTAAAAGAATAATTTTTACACGACAGATGCCCGTTTCTTGTGCACTGATGTGTCTGTTTATCTCTTTACAGTCGTAAATGCAGCAAACATCACTTTATGCTACATAATGAGGTCCTAATTTTCAGAAATTGATTTTTGGCAGATTTGCAATCCTTATGCTTACTTATAAACACCTGCAATGTTTCATTTTAAGTAAATGATTCTTAGGACAATCAACAGAAAATATAGGGCTTTAATACTGATCTTTGAATGTGTATATCTCATTTTCACCTTATACTCCCTTGCAACCTTTGACGGACCAGAACTTGACATCTGGAAAACAGGTTAAGTTCAATGAGGTGTCATTTTAATCCTTATAACATCATGTTTGCAAATAGATAAAACCCCTGCATAATCGACCTCCAAAACACAAGATATAGTTTAACACTTAAGTTATGCATTTATGCGTTTTATGTCAAAAAAAGACATTTGATCTTTTCACCATATTTTTACCTAAGCACCCATTTATTCAAAATCTTCAATCACGACTTTCCGCTCATTTTTAAAGAGCACCACTCAAATATATTGGTGCTCTAGGTGTATGGTTAGTTACATATTGAGGACTGTTAAATCCTATTCAGATTGAAAATGGGTAGTTGAGACTCTGGGTTTAGACTTAGGTTATTTGGTGATATATAATAAAAATACTTGCTAACATTTGAAATTTGGTGTCATTCAACCACTTACAATATAGATGTTGATAGACTTTGGTATGGATTTCAAAGAATCATTCGAGTCTAAGCTTCTTTCTAAGCAGGTTAACTCTCATGAATTCCAGTCTCTAAGCTTCTCTCTAAGCAGGATAACTCTCTCATGATAAACTAGAACAGCTTGGTTCCTTTGAGAAAAGTTTGGAGACATTGCTGAACTTGTCCTACGGTCCTCTTACAAGTTTTATTAGCTGTGTGTGAAACAAGACACAGAAGAGTTTCAAATGTGAACCTCCAAAATGCTATTTGATCATTTAAATTGAGTGCCATTTAGTGTTGTTTTACAAATCTGCCTTATTTGTACACACTTGCACGTACTATGCTTAAGGGCCGTCTTTATGTACACTTTACAGTTAAATCACAGACACTTTACTTTAAATAGGACTTCAGTGCTGCAATGCTATACGCCATGCCTGCTATAAGGAAATCTTAATGTTTAGAATGATACAGCTAAAATAAAGTAACTGAGCAAAACTAGGCATTATGCATTATGAATTCTGGAATTAAATGAATATTATATTAATGAAGCAAAACAATAATAATGTCTACAAGTAATCTGAGAAAATAATGAGTTCACTATCATTTTTTGTGATGAGATCTCTTAAAACTCCCTTTGATTTCAATATAAAGATGATGCAAGAATTGCTTCACCAAGAAAAAGTTTCAGTTGCTATGAAGAGCCCTTTAGATATCATTCAAATTAAGTCATTCAGAAGCTATGCAAGCCTTTCATCATATTGCAGGAATGATCAAAAGGCCAAAAAGGCCCGTAGGGACCATCCCCTGAAAAACAATGTTTCAAATACACACAAAAAAAATACAAAAAGGGATACAATGCATCTACAAAAACCAAACAAAGCACATAAAGGGGAAGGGTGCACCAAAGTCAACAAAAATCATAATTGGCAATCATGTTGGATTTAAAAGTTTTTCTTAAGTTTTTGACTGATTTACATTGTTTTAGATTTGTTTCAAGAGTATTCCATAAAATCGGTCCTGTTGTGCGAATATCAGAAGCTATGCAAGCCTTTCATCTTTATATACACACATTTGCCCGAATGACACTTAAAAAGTCTTAAATGTGCTTTAAATGTTATAATATTAGGAGGTAGGGACAGGATTTTATCTTAATTACCATTTTGTCCCATGAAATGGCAATGTTCCATTCATATTAGATATTTTTCAAGAATTGTGCAAAATTGTGCAAAATATCTAATATTACACTATTGCAGGTTTAAAAAGAGAAAGTCATTTTCTCTTTCAATAAATTTAAAACTAAATACCAGTGCTTTGTGAAATCATACTTGAAGTTTACAAAGAAAACCCATCAATTTAACAAAAGGATAAGTGTTTATCATTAAGGGTTAGTTAAACTGTACAAATGAGTATTTTACTTCAAATATTTCATGGCATAAGTCATCAAATAAAACAGTATACATATTCAATAACTTGCATCTCTCTGACATGACTATGGAATATTCTAAGCAAGTTTTGCGTCTAAACTTGCCCTAAGCGCAAATCATGAGATATCAATTGTATTGTATAAACCAATGCAATTACAAATGAGATAGAAGACAATTATTCTGTAATTGACAGTGATAGATGGGCTTAGTGACAAAAGAATAATACATCTCAAACATGCCGGATGTGGATAGCTATTTGCATTACTAATACATTGCTAGATCCTTTAAACGTGATCTTTGTAGATTTTGTACTAAACCCAAATGTATTTAGCTTTCTTCTCAATTCACCTCTCATATCCTCATACAACATGCATAAGAAACCTGGATTTAAATAGGTCAAGTAGTTTTTGATTTCGTTTTCCCTTCAATTTGATGGATTTGTGCAACAGCCTGAGAAATGTGCAAATTCTGTCTCAAATGTCACGGAAAGTAATTTGATAATCATAAAGCACATGAAAAATCCATTGCACGATGTTGATGCTTGTTGCTCATACACCTATGTTTAATTGAATTAAATTTGGAAAGTGTAAATCTTCAGAAAAACAAAACATGATGTAACATAATTGTAAAACAAACCCATGACAAATCCTTTGTACACAATGATGATGCATGTTGCTTATACACTTATTTTAATTGAATTAGATTTGGAAAATGTACCAGTGATGCTCAACTATTAGTTCGATTCATAGAACCCTTGTTTTTTTTCGGAAGACACAAACCAATATAAAGGTATAACTACCAAATCCAGTGATCTAGAAACGCAGTTACTACCCACCCCGAAAAAAAGGTTTGGGTGAGATCACTTTGCTATCTAGCTATCTAGATGAATTATAATGTGATGGTGGATCTGTATTGTGGATAGTATCACCGGAAATAAAGGTCTTATGGATCGGACTACTCAATGCGTTCATGGCTCAAGATAGAAGAGGATACAATTATTCTGAAATTGAAAGTGATAGACAGGCTTAGTGACAAAAGGACAAGGCAACCCCAGCACGGATGCCTGTTCCTATTACTAATGCAATACTGGATCTTTAAAACGTGATCGTTGCAGATTTCCTACTGAATCCAAACAATTTAAGCTTTCTTCCCAATTCACTTCTCACACAATTAACCTAGATTTAAATAGGTCAAATAGTTTTTGATATCATTTGTGTAATCAATTTAATGGATTTATACTTTGCAAAAGAGCTTGAGAATTAAAGATAAGATTTAAATTCAGTCTGAAATGTCAGGAACGTAATTTAATAACAATAAAAACATCCTCAGCCAACATTTTGATGAATTCATGATGCTCATAATTTGTCATATGAATGCAAGAAGGTCATATCTGCAAAATCTCCCATATTTTTTTATTTATTTATAAACTGGTCACTAGAATGTGAAAATAAAGTACCTTGCAATTAATTTGCATTGCACATACTGCATTTTTACTTTGTAGGGTAGAGATGACGTTATGCACACAACGTAATATATGAGCTTATATGGTCAATAGCAGAAATGCCCGTATTTCAAGATGCATTATGGGACATTCAAAAAGTAGTCTATTATCAAAAAGAAAATAGTATGGAATTGTTGTGCCTTTGACATCCTAACTTCAATAGAGAATGGCAAAAAAAACCAACAAAAAAACCCAAAAAAACACCAATATCTTATTTTATTATTTGAAAATCTAGTTATTGTTCAAGGTCACAAAATTATACGTTTTGATGTGGTGCATCACACATGCATATATTACCTCAATTAAAGTTGGAAAGTAAAAATATCTGTTTCTCAATATTTTGGTTTGAAGACAATGAATAATAGATAATATTCACACAAAAGTAGGGGCAACCTACTTTTGTGTGAATCTGTTGGCAAGGGGCAGCCTTCAGAAAGACTCTTTTCAGAGCCACCACAATTTAAAAGAGGTGAGCTGCTTTTAGCACTGTTGGCAATGGGCAGCCTTCAGTGAATGGCTCATGCGAGTCATCAGTGGGAAGTGACGGCCCACATGTCTTTATAATAATATTTGTCCTGAAGAAGTCAGAGCTACTCCTGACGAAAGCTCGACAGTTCAAAACTTGTTTAGTGTCAGACAAAAATGGGAATTAATACCCTCATGTTCAATATAGCAAATTTTTTCATGAAATGCTGATTTGTCATGTTTCCTGCCATCATATTTTTATTTTTCACCAATAAATTGTATGGGTCAAGTATATGATAAATCAAAAGAGCAATATTGGATATATTGGTCATTTTAAAAAGATAATTGAAGATGAATCACATAGGGTAAAATCTGAAAACAATTGTCAAGTTTACCCTATAAGCTATTAACTGAGAATAAATGAGAAAATCTGTTCATAGGAACTTATCCCAACAATTATCTTTAAGCCTTTCTACTGATACACTCTTATTCTAGAGTATAAGTACCTACTTGCATCTCTATTCCTAGAATTTTCTGATTGCCTTTACATGTAGCATAAGTACATCTACTTATATTACAGCTGCACTGAGGTAGGACCTAATCGCATAATGTTTATGTTTCGGAAACTGTGTTGTCAAACTGGAAATATGATACCATCCGCCACAAAATAAGCAGCGGTGAATCCAATTGGGGGGGGGGGGGTTGATAACTTCTCTCAACAAATAAAATGGGTATGAAAATGCAAATGCAAAAGAAAAATTGAGATGAGGAGAAGAGGGAGAAAGAGAAAGAAATGGGAAAGAGAGAGAGGAAGGGGAAGGACGGGGTAAAATCTCCTACAAAATGGATGAGTTTCATTGTTTTAAAGAAAAGGACAGGTACAAACTAATGTTCCATGTGTTATGATGGCTCTCATTCTTGTGCTTTGATCAGTGTTTGAACAATAACAATATTTGATCAAGAGCAAAGAATATATGTGGCCCTTGAACCTTTTTTCTCGATTGTAAAGAGTTTTTTAAACCAACATTACATGCCAGTGAAAACATTGAAATTAGTTTCATTGCTTGCTGACTTGGGACTTCTAAAATATTTCTTTTGGGCTTTCTACCATAATACCTGATATTTAGCCCACAGGATATCTTAAAAAGATGCTCTATAGAGATTTGGAAACAATATAAGACATTTTGCCGGGGCTTTGAAAACCAGTAACCCCTTTAGCTATGGAAACTAGATTGTCACAATCTTTTTAACCTGCATTTTATTTGCCGTTTGGTATTCTTGTCATTTTGATACTTGCCTGTTGCAATGATCAAAGTATTATACAGCGTGAAGTATCATTCTCAACAGATTGATAGATGTTATGTCATACGAGGCAATTTAACTTGAGATAAAGTACACCTAGTGCTTCAGGTGTTTAATTCTAAATAGTGTATGATAAGTTTTATATTGAGAGCTTTTGAAATTTATACAAATTGAACTTTGTTCTAAGTTGACACTTTGGTTTTGTGGTAAGATTTACCAAAGAGCCATCCCTCATTGAGGATTTAACATCAGTGCACTCATGGGTATGCCTGAATCTTGTTACAAAAATGTGGGCCACCGAGGTAAAAGGACTTATTTGTTGGCTCATAGGGGAAGATGGGGTAATCCCGACCGTGGGTTAACCCCGAACACCTTGATTACAGCAAAACGTGAGAGGGGGAGATTTTGTAACTAGCACATGGTGTTAGCTAATCTTAAACATATATCAAGAAGAAGTTGATGTGTAACTTCTGAGGTAGGTTTCAGGGGGGGGGGTCATTATTTGTTGCCGAATAAGAATATTTACAATTTACAACTGTATCTTTAACAGATGAACTTCAAAAAGCTCCAAATATTATATGCAGCAAGTTCATTACATAGGCTAAGTGTAGCAAAAAATTTGATAATAATTTCTTTGGAGATCTTGAGTTATGACCCCACGAACTTGGGTCCAACTCTGATTTGCTGCCATATTTGAGCCATCATATCTTTGTGATGGAACATAATGTGGCCTTTTTGTGGCATATTTGTAATTTACATAAAAAGTTCTATAAGAATACTAATTTTGAAGGGTGTAGGGTATATAGTTTTGAAATTATAGCCTCTTGAAAATCAAAGAAGTGCTCACGGCGTGTTTAAATTTCGAGCCCCCGCAAATTTCAAAATGCTGTAACTCGAAAAAAGAAAAGGAGTTACGACCTCAAGTTTTTAGGATTTTCATTTCTCATTAGTATCTTCCTCTATACCAAAAATTAAAGAAATCTATTTTTTGGGTGTACTAGGTGGTTGAGATGACGTGGAATAGGCCCTAACTTGTTTTCTGAAATAAAATAAAATGAAAGTAACATTTTTCAAGTAAAATAAAATTCTGAATATAATGTTGATGTCTATTTTTGACCAAAGTGTCAAAAATCCACTTTTTAAGAAGCACAACTTAAATATGTTTAGGTAAAAGTTTGAGCTTAATATATTTTTGGAAACTAAGAACAAATATTTAGGATGCGTTTCTTAAATATTTGGTGTTCATCTTGATTTCTGAAATATTAAAAAAAATATTATTAAAACAAAAAAGAGGAACAAATTGGATTTTCCCCAAAAAGTTCCAATACAAAACTTGCAGATTCTTATTTGTTCAAATATTTCCAGATTGCAAGTTTCTGTGTTTGTTATTAGAAATCTAGTTCTTGGAATAGCTATGTCATGGGCTAGGTATGATGGTAATTGGTCGTGAACTAATCACAATTACTTCAGTAGTAACAGAATAAGATATTATTTTATAAGTTAGCATTTAAGAGCATGTTGTAATATTTAAAAAACACCTCTTGATAATATAAAAGATAATTTATCGGGGAAGGTTAACCACCTTTCGTTAATTCTCTTATCTACATCATTTAAATTTGGTGCCTCCAAGCGATACAACTAGTTATGGCACTTTATCAACCTATCTCAGTAAACAAACCCTTTGATTCAAATGTGTCTGAGGGAAAGACCTTTGGGATAGCATTTGAAGAATAGTTCTGATGCGATTAAGAATTAAAATTAGTTACTTCTTAGTCATCATTTTGAAAAAGATGAATAATGTCGTATAATTATTTGTTTTTATTTTGTCTTATTAGTTTATATGAGTTTTCATGTCTCATTAAGCAGTCAAGTTAGCTCAATCGGTAAGGCGCTCGTTTGCGGTGCGGAAGGTCCCGAGTTCGAACCCCGCTGGTGCCAAAAAGTTGAGTGTGCTTGAAATTCCCTTGGACAAGGAACTAACTGCTAATTGTCTCGTGGTAACCCGTACGAAACTCGGGGAGCTGATCCGGGCAGCGATGGTACGTATGTGGGCTGATCAAGGTTCAGCGCCCCTAGAGGTTGTCGCAGAACCTGAAATGATGCTTGGTGTGGAATGGAGCTTACTTGGGCCACAGTGGTCAGCGAACACCTGTAAAGTGTGCAGAGGCCGAGTGGAATTACAAATCTGGGAGACATAGCGCACTATAAATCCCCAGTATTTTTTTTTTTTTTTTTAAGACTTACACAAGGGTTTTCCAAGAAATGTTAGTATGTCTAAAGGCAATTCAATGTGCTACCTGGAAATAGCTCATCAAAAGTCAGCCAGCTTTCTCAATTTTTATGATGTTATTATTTTCTTTGTTTGTTGGTGGGGTACAAATGAAAAACTAAATAAATGTGTTTTGGCTTTGGTGTTGCTAAGCTAATGATAAACTATGAATGTAAAAATCTAATATTTTATATAAAATTTAGCAAAATATATCTCGACAAGAAACAGTATTTCATTCCTTTCAGCATTAAGTTGACATTTGCAGTTGTATTTAGCATTTTACATATGTGTGGTGCTCTGGCAAAATGAGCGGAAAGTAGCGATTTTCAAAATTGTGTTTATTGCATATTTTAATTCTCTATAATCTCAGCTTTCGAATGATTGACCTTCAAAACGTGAGGTATAGTTTGACACGAATGCATTAATGCCTTTTATGTCAAAAAACGAAATTTGAGCTTTTCACCATATTTTAACTTTAGCAGCCTTTTTTTTCAAAATCTTCAATCGCAACTTTCCGCTCATTTTGCCAGAGCACCACTCATATCTAAAGACTAGCTAATTAAACAGAATAGAATGGATAACAGAAATAAGTTAAAACTACATAAATTGAGACAAACAATGTCAGAGTAAAAAGTCCACAGATGTATCCATTTAACCATAATTTTTTTGAATGAGATAATTGAGCCAAAAGAAAAGAATGCCATTGCTTCAATAGGGTGTTAAAATAGTTTTTTTAATGTTTTGTAGTAACTGCAGTTATCAGAAAATTTAATAACTGGCTTGTGTATGTATAATAACCATTGTTATCAAATCTCTGTATCTTTTGACATATAATTTGATGATAACTCAATCATTTTGGACTAGCTGTAGGCATTAGGCAAATATTGGACATGCAAAAAAAAATAGTATTGGTAAATTAAGGTTAACATGGTTAAGAAACAAGTAAAAAATCTGAGTTAACCTTCAAATTTTTTAAAATAATCTACAGAATGGTTTCATACTCTATTGACTTGCATTTGTCAGAGATGCCAGTTTTCCTGTTTTAACAGGATTTCAGGGTTATTTATAACTTCAAATTTACGCGTATTAGTTTCAGGTTTTTTTCATTGATACCTACTAGCATCTCTGATTTGTTTATCATTCAAATTGAGTCAAATCAAGGTGTGATGTGAGTGCAATAAAGTTGTATCTGCAACAAGCTACCATTTGACATATATTTGAATTGCACACTCTAGAATGTTCATTCTTGGGTCAGTGAAATGTCACCTGAAGAGCCATTTCAAGAGCCACTGATATATGGAAGCAAAAAGGTGACATTGCAGATATAACTTTCTTGCAATCACATGACAATTAGTCTAGTTTTACAGACATTTTCTTTTTGCACAAGTTTTGCACGTACAATGCTAAAGGGCATTTTAAAACTGTGCTTTACACTTAAATAGAATAAAGCCTGTTATTTACTGGCTATTATAACTGAAACCCCGCCTTCATTTATTTAAAACTAGACTAATGTGAACTTATTTGTATGTGTGATGCTATGAGTATTCTTCAAGCTTCTAAGTGTGCTCTAAAATTTTAAACAGTTACCTTTTACTATTTGTATTGCAGGGCTATAATGAAAGATGTATCTTTAAAAATGCCATTTGTCTTAACTCTTTCCAATGTTCATTTAAAGATGTTACTATTGATAACTAAAGGCAGATTAAGTTAACCTTTCTTATACTTCCATTATTCTTAAATGGAGATTGGTACTTGACAGGCCTTTGGCTTTAACTTTCTTATATATCTTTTATAATGTCTTAATATTCTGTCCTTTCTTTCTACCCTGTGGCCATCTTACACAAGGGTTTTCCAAGAAATGTTAGTATGTCTAAAGGCAATTCAATGTGCTACCTGGAAATAGCTCATCAAAAGTCAGCCAGCTTTCTCAATTTTTATGATGTTATTATTTTCTTTGTTTGTTGGTGGGGTACAAATGAAAAACTAAATAAATGTGTTTTGGCTTTGGTGTTGCTAAGCTAATGATAAACTATGAATGTAAAAATCTAATATTTTATATAAAATTTAGCAAAATATATCTCGACAAGAAACAGTATTTCATTCCTTTCAGCATTAAGTTGACATTTGCAGTTGTATTTAGCATTTTACATATGTGTGGTGCTCTGGCAAAATGAGCGGAAAGTAGCGATTTTCAAAATTGTGTTTATTGCATATTTTAATTCTCTATAATCTCAGCTTTCGAATGATTGACCTTCAAAACGTGAGGTATAGTTTGACACGAATGCATTAATGCCTTTTATGTCAAAAAACGAAATTTGAGCTTTTCACCATATTTTAACTTTAGCAGCCTTTTTTTTCAAAATCTTCAATCGCAACTTTCCGCTCATTTTGCCAGAGCACCACTCATATCTAAAGACTAGCTAATTAAACAGAATAGAATGGATAACAGAAATAAGTTAAAACTACATAAATTGAGACAAACAATGTCAGAGTAAAAAGTCCACAGATGTATCCATTTAACCATAATTTTTTTGAATGAGATAATTGAGCCAAAAGAAAAGAATGCCATTGCTTCAATAGGGTGTTAAAATAGTTTTTTTAATGTTTTGTAGTAACTGCAGTTATCAGAAAATTTAATAACTGGCTTGTGTATGTATAATAACCATTGTTATCAAATCTCTGTATCTTTTGACATATAATTTGATGATAACTCAATCATTTTGGACTAGCTGTAGGCATTAGGCAAATATTGGACATGCAAAAAAAAATAGTATTGGTAAATTAAGGTTAACATGGTTAAGAAACAAGTAAAAAATCTGAGTTAACCTTCAAATTTTTTAAAATAATCTACAGAATGGTTTCATACTCTATTGACTTGCATTTGTCAGAGATGCCAGTTTTCCTGTTTTAACAGGATTTCAGGGTTATTTATAACTTCAAATTTACGCGTATTAGTTTCAGGTTTTTTTCATTGATACCTACTAGCATCTCTGATTTGTTTATCATTCAAATTGAGTCAAATCAAGGTGTGATGTGAGTGCAATAAAGTTGTATCTGCAACAAGCTACCATTTGACATATATTTGAATTGCACACTCTAGAATGTTCATTCTTGGGTCAGTGAAATGTCACCTGAAGAGCCATTTCAAGAGCCACTGATATATGGAAGCAAAAAGGTGACATTGCAGATATAACTTTCTTGCAATCACATGACAATTAGTCTAGTTTTACAGACATTTTCTTTTTGCACAAGTTTTGCACGTACAATGCTAAAGGGCATTTTAAAACTGTGCTTTACACTTAAATAGAATAAAGCCTGTTATTTACTGGCTATTATAACTGAAACCCCGCCTTCATTTATTTAAAACTAGACTAATGTGAACTTATTTGTATGTGTGATGCTATGAGTATTCTTCAAGCTTCTAAGTGTGCTCTAAAATTTTAAACAGTTACCTTTTACTATTTGTATTGCAGGGCTATAATGAAAGATGTATCTTTAAAAATGCCATTTGTCTTAACTCTTTCCAATGTTCATTTAAAGATGTTACTATTGATAACTAAAGGCAGATTAAGTTAACCTTTCTTATACTTCCATTATTCTTAAATGGAGATTGGTACTTGACAGGCCTTTGGCTTTAACTTTCTTATATATCTTTTATAATGTCTTAATATTCTGTCCTTTCTTTCTACCCTGTGGCCATCACATTGTGGATTGAAAGGATGGTTTTGCATATTTTTGCTATAACATGAATACTTGACAGGCCTTTGGCTTTAACTTTCTTATATATCTTTTATAATGTCTTAATATTCTGTCCTTTCTTTCTACCCTGTGGCCATCACATTGTGGATTGAAAGGATGGTTTTGCATATTTTTGCTATAACATGAATATTATTTTCTTTTTTATTCTGATAAATTCATAATTGTCTTTATCATCTTAAATGAAACATCCTGTCCTCTTTTCTCTGTGGCCAAATCATTGTAGATGGAGTGGACAGTATGCACTTATTATTATCATTATTATTATTTAGAGTCTGGGACTTGACATGCTTTGTGCTTATTTCTCAGTCCTCCTCCACAATGTTGTATTTAGATGTGTTTATTCTGTAACTTTGCATTTGTGGAAGATATAAATTATGTTATGTTAGTGTAGAAGTTTTAAAAGACTACAAGGATAGACATTTCTTTTCTTCTTTAATTGGTGAAATTAAAATGCAATAAGTCGGGTGAAGTTGGTACATGGGCTGAACCATCCTCAGATGAAGGCCTTACTCTCAAATAGCAAAAAGAGTGAAGAGAGCATTGGCAAGCAATATATAATCTGTTACTAAGTTACAGTGAAACTTGGGCTATATATTTTAACAAATGCAACGTAGGGAAGATTTTTGCTAAACAGGCATTAGACTTGAAGGCTAAAGTAAATAGGGAACAAAATTTATCACAAGATTGTAAGAAAGTTGTATCTGCAAAAGCTTCCATTTTTGTGAATTTGTATAGTGCATTGTATGATAAGAAGTCTTGGGTCACTAGCTCTTGAAATGGCTCTTCAGGTGACATCATCATTCATCACCTGAAGAGCCATTTCAAGAGCCACTGACATATGGGAAGTAGATAGGTTTTGTTGATGTTGCATTGTAGTGACAAGTTGTTAGAAATATCACATATGGCAGCCATTGCATATACAACTTTCTTGCACTCACATGGTGAATTATCAGTTAGACATACTGCAACGTTGAGATATTTCTATAAGTAAATATTTATAAGCCATGCCAAGAGTATAAGCTTCCAGCATCAGTTAATATCAATACCCTTGGTGAAATTCTATTAGTAGATAAGCAGAACAACAGCAACAAAAACATCTTCTACCCTGACAACTGGTCTGTGTATTGGTGTGGATAGCTATTGTAGTACATAAGGGGATCCTTTGACCATATTTTGTTGTTCGAGGGTTGAGAGCAACAAGGCCGTATCTGCACAAAAAAAGAGCCACAAGGCCGTATTTGCACATGCAACAAAGGTGCAAATACGACTTTTTTTGTTGCCCGTGCATATACGGCCTTGTGGCTCTCAACCCTCGAGTTCTTTTAATCTATACTTGGTACAAACCTCAACTGCTTACTTCACAATTCATCTCAACTAATAATTTAACCTCAATTTAAATAGGTCAAGTATTTGTTGGTTTCAATAGTCTGGTTAATTTGATGGATTTACACTTTCCAAATAAAATGAGAATTGCTTTTAGCTCATTAAATAGATACAAATTAAGTCTGAAATGTCACAAAATGTAATTTCATCATTATCAAAATATTCTTTTCCAACATTTTAATGTATGCATGATGCTCATATGTTCACATTTTAGCTGAAATTTGGAAGAAGTTGGAAAGTGTTGAGAGTACTAATGCAGATCTTGGAAATTTAAATTATATTTATGAAAGGGGTATTGGACAAGTTCAACATCATCCACAAACCTTTTTCCAGACATTTCTGAATTTGAACATCATTTGAAGTGTTAGTATTGATAATGGAAGCATGCATAATTTCATTGCCAAACACTACATGTCAAAATATTTAGATTTTCTGTCATTATTAATTATCCTTGTTGACCACAATGCATATTTCCCCCTAGATTTTAAATCTTAAAATTAAGAGGGAAATTGAATTGAATTGAATTTCTTTTGATATGTACAATCTCTGAAGCAAAGCAATGTTATACCAATGGAACTTAACCTCTTTCCTGGCTTATTGCATCAATACACACTTTTAGAGAATAGCTCATACCCAAGATCAACATGCAAAACAAAATTATACTTTTCCACATTTTTGATCATCATCAAAATATTTGTTGCTTGATAGACAGTCTTCACCGAACGTATAGATTGTAAATCATCTACAGATTAAATTCTGAAATTGTGTCCAATGTACCTTTAACAGCTTTACAATTATATTGTCTTTGTGGATCAGGTATTTTTAGATTACACCCCAAACACCTCTAGATATTTTTAATGTGAAGTTTGAACCCCATTTCAGTGATTTGGTATGTTAAGAGTTAATCCTAACCTTTCCTCCACTTTTAAACAGCTGGCAGGTAACAGCATTTTTTTACTTGAGTAGCCTCATCAGCGCTGTATTAGTACCTTCTTGAACCTCCATGCCTAGAATACTAATATGTCTTCACATCTCTATTTCAAGTGATATTAAAGAATTTACTGACATAACCTCATTCAGTTTTTCCTCGAATTTCTGATATTTACATAATTATGCTCCATTAAGACATAGAATTACCTGTGAACATCCAAGCTGAAATCTCTTTTGACAAAATGCATCTTCGAATTTTGAATTAAAATGAAATACTACATGCAAAAGCACAAGTATATGAGAAAAAAACATGTCTTAAATTCTGTTTCAATGACTTCTAACTTGAAATTGAAGTTAGTAATTTCCCTATTTTATTAGCGTTTGAATTTCTTTCTTAATTTGCCATAATGCCATTGCATTCTAAAACTAGTACTAATTTCTTGCTAGTTGCTAACGGAAACTATGCTTAAGTTGGAATTATGTAACTCGCTATTGTCTAATTTGTATAGTTGATGAAGAGTCTGCACAAAAGGCAACATTTCTGATAAAATTGACACGTTTTTAGCTGTGTCAATCTTCAATGTCTCATAGCAGGAAATTAGACAAGTCACATATGTACATGCTAGCCAAGAATATCATGGGCTTTAAGCTATAGTAATAGTTAAGTTGTTAAATTTACATATTATATCCAGTGGAGGTGCACTCATATTTATGAACAGGATCTGTATGTCAAGTAGTCAGACCCTTTTTCTCATCTTTTGCCAATTTTAAGACCACTATTTGCAGCACTATTGAGCGAAATACAACACTGTTGCTGTAACTTCAGAAATTGATCAATTGATCAGCTGAAAAGGTCAGTTTAGGCTTAAAGTTTAGTTTACTTGACCACAAAATCTGTTTCAAGTCAATGGCTGATTTGTCGCACAACATTCAGTAGACCATCATTATGTTGCTTCATGCATAATATCATTTTCAAAGTTTAGTCCCCTTCCAGTGGGAAGAAAATTGCTGTTGTAAAAGTGAAATTCCTCACACTGAATTCTCAAAATATAAAGATTGTCAGAATAACTATCGTGTGCTGTAAGTCCTTTGCAATTTAAGACCTTTTATAAACAATCGTGATCACAGTATGGTGTTACATGACGTGAAGCATACTTTTTAGTTTAGAAGATATCTTTATGTAGCCGTCCTTTCATATCATATGAAGTAGTTTTGAGAAATTGCAGTAAAGCACAAGATACATGTTAGAGCTTCAGATATTTGCATTCAGTATGGGGTAAGTATCATATTGATAGATTTGAAAATGAATGAAATAAGATATGAAACACTGAGAGCCTCTTTTGACATATTTGGGGAGATTCCCCAGAAAACTACTCAGAATTTGGAATCCTTGCACTCGTCTTAGGCCATACGAGTAAGAATTTGCATAGATGTTAATCTGCTGTTTTATATTTCATAATTTGTTGAATTTTGAAGTTTCGTTTTTTAATTCAACATCAGCAAATTAGGCTGATTATCAGGGCCAATGTCAAAAATTGACAGGTAGACAAAGAGTTAGCAGCTAAAGTTAGCAGACAACTAGAGTTGCACTTGGCTTAGGACAGAAGAGTAAGAATTGGCTATAGATGTTAATCTCCTATTTTATATTTTATAATTTTTATGAATTTTGAAGGTTCATTTTTCATGCAACATCAGAAAATAAGGCTGATTATCAGATGACAAAATATAGAGATCTTTGGCTATGAAAAGTGAGTTGTTTTCATGTTGATGCAAAATGCATGTTCATAGAATTTTCAAATCCAAACATATGATGCAAGCATTTCAATTGTGGGACAATGTAATATTTCAATTTGCTTCACATCTGTCTTACTTTTGTTTATATGTGAAACGTATAGTAGATGTGTTAAAAATGTTATTAAGAATATAATATTTGATCAAGATGAAATGGGAACATTTTATTTGTAAATGTAAAAATAGATAGTGCTATTCATAAAACCTCAGAAGGTATATGCAATGTTCACTTTTTGGTGCAAAAACCTCATAACTCACATAAAAACAGCATTTTTGTGATTTTTCTTGCTTAAAACCTATAAATACCTTTAACAATAATAACAACCATTTCAAATATGTAGTAAATATATAATTTTATTCTAAGCCCTTGCTTTGTAAGAAAAAAAGCTGGAAATTCTAATCTCATGCCCTGATGCAAAGGTGATTATTCTCAGAAATGAGGAACTTAGTGCTATCTAATGATATTCCAAAGACATTTGAAATTCAATGATTATATCATGATGGAATTTATGTAAACAGCTTTGATCTAAAATACCCCACTGTATGAAAATTACATTCAAGTATTGGGATTGAAGGTTAGCAACCTTTCTACAATTCTGCTTGTACCTGTTGTAGAAGTGTGGCATCTCTAGGCTATACTTATTACTTCATTAATCTCTGCCAGCCTCTGAAAACAAATCGCTTGATCTAATGGTGTCTGCAAGCACACACTCCAAGGTGCAGACTCTAAGACATTTGCCATGATTGCAAATACAATTGGTAAGTTACCGGTGCTAGGTTTTTATGGCATTTTAAAGAAAGTCCTTCTTTTTATTGTACAGGAGGCAATTATTTGTGCTTTGATTCAAAAAAAATTATGGTAGTAATTCATTGTTCACTAGACTCATGGTATAAAGAAAACGTGGTTCAAAAGGTTTGCGGTTGTTGGCTAAATGCTCAACGTAGATGGCATTTAATTCTCAAAATTGTTACATAAGCAATAAGTTCAAATGATAATTCATTTACATTTATCAGATTTATGTAATATTTGGCGCTGCGAAACAGTACAAATT
>JXSR01S006536.1:9028-20308 GCA_000969725.1 Ophiothrix spiculata
ATTGCTTATATGTTGACAGATAAACATTAAAGAAAAAAAATGAAAATACAAATTTGTATCACTTTGTATAAAAGTGGTGGCTACCACCAAATGTTTCCTTTTTCTTTAAATCAGACATTAATACTTCTAGTTAATGCATGGTAGCGTGACTTTGCGAATTGTCAAAGTAGAATTCACTGGGTTAGCTCGAAATAATGTTGAAAACAACACTGAATTTACCCTAAATGATCATGAGAAATTCCACATTGAAAAAAAGGATGAATATCTAATGAAATGTGGTTGCAAATATAGACAAAATGTTACATTATTACAGTGAGTGCAGACGGAATTGTCCCTGCCATAATGCATTCTTAATAATGAAAGTTTTAGGCGTATATATGATGGGATGGTTGAGCGCTCACAAAACCAGGTTTAACCCACAAAAGTCTGGTCCAAAGTCCAGAGACCTCAGAGCATTATACTTATATAGGCAAAGAGATACTGCATCAGGTGATTTTTTTCCCTACCAAGACACCTTCACAGAGAGAGAGATATCAGGAGTGCTTATCTTAAAACGGATAAAAGTAGGCTCCGAAGGTGGCAGCGCTGGTGTTCTACCAATGAACTATTCCTACACACATACGCCAGTTCATTAAGGATTAGAATGAAAGCGAATTGTGGTATTATACAAATTTTGAATGCTCACGAAGGCAATATAAGGTTATTTTATGAAAAATAATAACGAAAGATTTGATTATTTGATTACTTTTTTTGTATTTGGCATTACAATTATTCATGGTTGTGTTTTTTATTTTCAGTTTATTTAATTATGGCTAATTCCATGATCTTGAAACACATACATGAATTTTTCAAGTTCAATTCTGACATAAAAGTAATACCAGAGTTGAAAGTAAACAAGTCAAGGTCTCAGGAACTACTTTTGTTTTTTCCATAAAGCTAATAGAACTTATTTTATGACTGGTATAAGTTGGATGTTGCCTTAGTAACATTTTACCCTCAAATTTGCACCAAAAAGTGATTTGGTACTGAAACAGAGAAAAACATCTGAGGCTTTTCCTTATTAGTGTATAAGAAGCCCCAGTCTCTGTGCTCTAAAGTACAATCGCGTTTTAGTAATAAATGTTAATCATAGTCGAGTAGTGTGTTGTTGGAATTTGCCGTTTTCAGATGTCACGCCTGTCACGAAAAACATGAAAAGTTTTTGCTGTGTTTTATTAAAAGGTCATGTTTTGGTGAAACATCGATATCTATCTTCTATCATGGAGTCTACATCTGCAAAGCAATAAACAAACATTCAGCGATTGCTTATTTCTCCACTATTACATCTCAAAGTCAGTCACGCCTGTCACGAAGTCGAAATCCCGGAAATGTTTAAGTCGCCATTTTGAAAAAAATGTGCATGCTATAAAACTCAAACTTAAAAGACATGTTATAATCATCATTTCCTGTCTTAATTGACAAAAAAAACGACGAAAATCTGTTATTTAGAACTTTTGTAGCAAAATTTTGCTTTTTGGTGGCCAGTTTTGCCATAATGCAATTTTGGCTGATTTTCAAATCCGAAAGTGCTTTATGACTTCATAATTACGTAACGCCTCGACCGATTTTAATGATCTTGGTATCGTTGGATAGGGGAGGATCATACCTATCTATTATTAGCAAAACCAAGTTCATAGGAGGTTCTGTTCTAAAATATTAGGGTGGTTGCAACAACCCTTCGGAGGACGTGTTGCAAAAATAGCTCAGGAGGACAAGGGTTAAGGCTCAAAAATAGATTAGACTTGCATAATACAGTATCAAAACTGTTGAAAATAAATCATAATCATAAATAAAGACGTTATTAAACAACAGATCCACTGCTAAAATCAAGTTTTACTAGGTGTGCACAAATGTCACGCCTGTCACGTCACGCCTGTCACGAAATGATTTAGCCTGTATTCTCCAAGTTAAGAGCTACAGCTCCAAAAGTGAAATGTTTCCTGATTGGTTCCCCAAAGGAGATATACTGCAACATAAACAGGAATCAAATCTCCCGTGGGAAAGAGATAGAATTTAGCATTAAACCATATTTTTGAAAAGGCAGTGTCAGTTTGGGTCACGCCTGTCACGGACACTTTGTGCCCCCATTGTGAAGACAGTGATTGAGTTAGAATATTTTTTTCACTTTTTGCATCTAATATCGAATGTTTACTATAACATATAGGAATATTTCCGTGGTATCGCCTTTAGATAAAATTTACCAGCTATTCTGAGAAAAAAAGGTTCATGCAAAGGTCACGCCTGTCACGCTGGAATTCGCCTTATATAAGCCATGATTTCAGATTCGCATCAGGGGAATAATCAATACTGGCCATCTTTCAATATTCATTAATGTCATTTTGAACAAATCAATAGCTTTAAACGTCGTGGGTTATGACATTAACTTTTAAATATATAAATTAGAGGTTGGATTTATTAAAAAACGCATGAATAAACGAGATGGTATGATTATAAAGTTATGAAGAAAGGATAAAGAAAGAGAAAGATGGCATTGAAGACACAAACAGTAAATTGTTCTACAGTTAAATATCAGTCATTATGGACTTTAAGCTATATTTGGATTTTTATTTGACTAATACACATCCTGATCCACTTTGTAAAGTTTTACGTTGCACTACACCGCCCTGGAAGGTTAATAACTAGAAACGTTTTTCGCAGTGATTAATTCTATACTTTAGGCAATTTTTGGCAGCGTCGAGCTCGATATTTCTAAAACTCATAGCGAGACCAATACCTTTGAGTATCATGCGAAAAAATCCATCCAATTTTTATCATTATTATGTTCAAAATCTAATATTTTGTATCCTGTCCGATATCCCTGTCCGATTTTTTTGGAAATCGGACAGCTCAGAACATAATAATGGTGAAAATCGGTCAAAGGACTTTGGAGATATGGTCGATCAAAGTGTTGAAAGAAGGACAAAACTAGAGCTATTTGTGCTCATAGAGCACGACCATTTGTGATGACACTGGCTGTGACATTTGACCTATGAACTTTAAGGTCATACGTCACAAGTGTTTACAGTAAATGTTTGCTAAATATGTGTTGAAGTTTTGAACAATGTTGATATTTGACCTTGAAAATGCATTTTGACCTTGACTGTCCATAACATTGGGCTAAAGGCTATTCATGGTCCAAGTTTGGTCCTTGTAAGGTCAAGGGTTCACGAGTTATGGCAGTGAATTTGAAATGACGATATTTGACCTGAAATAACATTTTAACCTTAACTTTAAGCAAAGGGCTGTCCATTGTCCAAATTTGGTCCAGGTAGGGTGGTTCACGAGTTACGGCAGTGACCTTGAATTGTCCTCGGATGACCTAGGGCCGACTTTTTGACCTATGAACTTTGACTTTGGAATCAAAGGTCACCTATGTGTGTCCAGTAATTTATTTTGTAATCTATTTATGCCAGGATAATTCTAAAAAATGTGACACCTAAAAAATCGGAAAAAGAAAAGGTAAGACGACGGGTTCATCGTTGAGACTTTTGATTGTTGGTCCAGGACGTACAATTTGACACCTTAATTGTTGAAAACAGACAAAGTTAAAAATTTGACCTTTCTTTTGACCTTTGACCCCGAAGGAAAAGTCGGACAATAGGGTCACCATTGACACTTTTGATCGCTGGATCGCTGGATTTTCCCCCGCTGCATAAAAACGCAAGAGCAACCGACCCCAGGCATTTGGGTAATCTCTTTTACATCCTTTGCGGTCATTTTGTTGAAAAAATTAGGGAGGTACCACCTAAGGTGGGGTTAGGTTAGGCCGTCAAAGTTGGAGTGTAGGGGGGGGGGTGGTTGGTGAAGCCCCGGACAATTTCAAGTCGCCAAGAAACTTGCAGGGCATGTTAGAATTATCATTTCCCTTCTTTATTAGCAAAAACCTCGACGAAAATCGGTCATTAAGAACTTTTATAGCAAAATTTTGATTGTGGTGGCCATTTTTGCCAAAATCACGATTTTTCCGATTTTCGACCTTTATGACGTCATAATTACGTAACGCCTTGGCCGATTTTTGTGATCTTGGTATCATTGGATAGGGGAGGACCATACCTATATATTAATAGCATAACCAAGTTCATAGGGGGCTCCGTTCCAAAAATTTAGGTGGGGGGGGGGTGCAAAACAACCCCTTGGGTAGACGTGTTACAAAAAATAGCCTTGGTAGACGAGGGTTAAGTGGTCAAGGTCCTCCACATGCCCATATGGACCCAACCCCGAAAGAGCACTTTCGCGAAGGAATTTTTACTTTGAAACTCTGGTCACAGGTAAAGTACTTCAAAAGAGCTACAACAAAGAAAACAATTAAAAGTCGGACTAACCGTATCAAAATGGCGGCCCAAACACATTTTGCCGTGTCGTTTCAAAATTTTCCCGTCAAAAATTTGAAAACTCACTTTCCAACGGAATTTTTCAATAAAATTTGGCTCATATTTGCAGTATGTAAATACAAATACATTCCTGAAATACAATTGTTAAAAAGTTGTTCGGTTACGATTTTATGGGCAAAACAAATTTGAAGAGCGCCCTCGAAAATGCTTATTTATGCTAATTAGCATGGGAAGGGGTGGGCCGATTTTTTTGCCACCAAGTGAAGGGTATGGTAAAGTTAGACAAATACATAGAGGGGCGATGAAAAAAGTAATGCATAATGGTTTTAGATTTCCATGCCTCACACAAGCTATTTGAATATAAAGGTTTGCTCACTACGTTGATTAGAGAGAACGTCAAGCAACGATAACATGCAAATTTTACTTTCTCTTTGCAGTCTTTGTCCAGTTTTATGTCAAAGACCACCGACGAAAACACAACGGCAAGGCACAAAATTGCAAAGACTGGTGCGACGTTGGCTTTCAAACTGTGACGTAGCTTTAAAGTATCCATACGCTAATGTGTGATAAAACTACATTGCCTTTTATCTCTCTACATCTATGTCATAAATTTGTTCAATTGTTTCAATGATTTTTGGTACGCTTCCAAGTAGATAAAAATACAAATACAATTTTTTATACAATTTGCATACTAGCGGTGGTTAGCACAAAATGTTATCATTTTTCATTAATCAAACATTTATACTTCTAGTCATGCAGTGTAGCGTAACTATGCAAATTGCCAAAGTGGAATTCGCAGAAACAATTCCACATCAGAAAAAATGATGATAATCTAATAAGTTATGCTTGCTTATTAAGAAAGAAATATCGTAACTTTACATTTTATCTCTCTACATCTATGTCATAAATTTGTTCAATTGTTTCAATGATTTTTGTTACGCTTCCAAGTAGATAAAATACAAATACAATTTTTTATACAATTTGCATACTAGCGGTGGTTAGCACAAAATGTTTTCATTTTTCATTAATCAAACATTTATACTTCTAGTCATGCAGTGTAGCGTAACTATGCAAATTGCCAAAGTGGAATTCGCAGAAACAATTCCACATCAGGAAAATGATGATAATCTAATAATTTATGCTTGCTTATTAAGAAAGAAATATCGTAACTTTACATTTGAGTGCAAACAGAATTGTCCCTGTCACAATGCATCCTTCATAATAACAATATTTAATATAGATACATATGCTACTTCATAAAGGATCGGAGAATAAAAGCCGTCTGCGAAATATAATATTATACAGAATAAGTGCATGCTCAGGAAGGCAATTGTATACAAATATTGACTGCTTTTGTGGACAATAGTATACAAATTAATATACAACATGGTTTGAGACGAAGTGGTGAAATCTATCTTTCCCGAGGTAATGGCTATTATCTCGAGGCCGCAGCCCGAGGAATAATAGTCTCATAACCAGTACCGAGAAATAGATAAATTGCTATATTACTATATACCATTTCCCGAGACCGAATATCGAGGGAAATACAGTGGAACAGGCCTTATTTTTCCTAACCTACTGGTCAATGCTAAAATATAAACTACTCGTTTGTATTTTAATGAAACTCTCTTTCTTCAATAATATTTTCAACATTACACTTAGAAGATGTAAATTATATTTAAAATTTAATTTTGAATAACATCATTTGCATATAATTAGCACATTTGAAAAAAAAAACATTTTTGACAATCTAGATGTTAATTTGGAAGAACAGTTTGTTACTACATGGTGAAAACTTCTGTTAAACGGATTTTGATTATTTTGCGTGCTTCTCCTTTTTAACCAAAAAATGTGCAAAAATTGTGCAACAATCAATTTTTTGAATTGCCTATATTTTCTTTTCTTTTATTTAATTTTCTAATTTTAGTATTAAAGGATACATAAAAACATGTTGAAATACTTCATACTTATGAAGTTACAACGTAATTACTGTTTAATTGTGTTTTGACTTGGAAACCATTTTGACATTTTTACTAATTTAACAGAAAATTCAAGGTCAAACACCAACATTTGATCATAAATGTATGTAAACTATGGTTATAGATAATTTCTGTAACATTTTGTCTGGAAATAAAACAACAAATCAGTTATAATTAATATTTCTTAATTATGGACCAATTTTAAAGGCACTAGTATTCTGTTAGCAATTTACAGCTATTGTATTTTCCAGACCATTAGTTACCCAATGGTTTAGCATTGCTCACAACACATTCATTACATGAAATCAATAGTGTGTGTTTAAAGGACTTGATCATTCAGTTGCCACATTCTATAAACATACCACTGATTGGCTTAATATTTGGCCTTGTCAGTAATATCCTACTTTCGACCAATACAAAACAAGCTTTCATGTGAAAGCTATCTCAGCTTTTAGTGAACCAATGAACTTGAAAATATTAGCATATAAGGGGCTGTCCTTGACTAATATATATTTAAAATATCAAACTGGTACTGCGTAACATAATAATGTTAAAGTCATTTAAAATTAGGAAATATAAGACCTGTTCCACTGTAGTATGATAGTCTCAAGATCTCGGAGGGGTAATGTTTGTTGGTTTTTTTCCAGTTTTTGTTATTGTTTCCAGATAATTTGATTATTTATTTTTTGATTGGCAGTAATAGCTTTCCATGACTGATATTTCTATTTCGGATTAATTATATAACCGAAGATTTCAGATGCGTATCAAGGGACTAATCAATACTGGTCATCTTTCAACATATTCACCATTTACAACAATCAAAAGCTTCAAAATGTCATCGGATATGACAATAATTTCTAATACAATTTGAGTTAGATTTACTAAAAAACACATGAGGGAAAAACAACCGATAGCATATGATTTATAAAGTTATGAAAGGATGCAAAAAGACAAGAAAGAGAGAGAGAGAGAGAGAGAAGAGATCTGCGAATTACATTTTTTAAAATCGCAAACTGCTTTCCTGTAGAAAATGTATGCAACTAGTGCTGGTGTGGTCATATTTTGAAAGGAGTTGATGTATCATACAAAATATGATGAATTTTGGAAGCGTAAATCATGTATTTATAAATAAAACTACACCCTAAAGAGCTGAAGTTAGGTTCAAATCATTTTTAAAGCCAGAGCTGCCATTTCGCATTATTTTCAAATATTATATCTAATTTGCACGGTTTTCTCTCATTTTCACTGAAATTCAATTGAAAAAAAATATTATTTCAACCTGCGGACCCAAGAACTACTTGGAATGTTTCTACATGTAAAAAGTAAGCAAATAGACAGATCTTTACACCTCAATTATTATCATGTGATATTGGAAGACTATTGGAGTTATATTTTTGGAAGGAAAGTCATTGTTTCCGTTAAATATGCATCAAACATAATACTTAGTATTGTATATAATTATTTTTAGTAAATTGTGATATACTCTCTTCTCCCCTCAAGTAGCAAATTCCAAAAGTCAAATTGTTATCAACAAATTGTTAAACTCTCAATGCCACCTTGTGATGATACAAAGCAGAATGTTTTTGAAATTCTAAGACATCTTAATGATATTTATTGAGGTAAACATAATTGCTAATACGCAGTGCCTCGCCATTATATTCACCACGTGTTTTAAAAGGAAAACTAATTCGGACATATTGTTTAAATTTCAAGTAAAATATGTTTTCTTGTGAACATTTTCAATTTGATTTGAAAAGCATTTGTTCAGCGAAAGTGGGTACTCGGAATATGATTTGGTCGCACATTCTTATAGCCTTCGATAAGTAGTATGGAGAGTAAAAACCTAATTTGTGTCAAAACATTTAAGGTAAATTTACCCTTCAGCTAGCCGTGCATTTAGAATGATACTGCGGCACCAGCTATTCGTATTTAAGACTTAATCTGAATTCTCTGGGAATTGTTTAAACATTGGCAGTGTTATTAAATTCCAACGACCTTACATCTAAAACTACAACAGGAATAAATCGCACGGAATCATAAATTCTTCGATTTGTTTCCAGAGGTATTCTGTTATTGTAAGCCGTAGGCAAAGTACAAGACAGTACAGCTGCAGACATGTTGACGTTTCGTAAAATTTGGTTTTATATAATTATGTTTCGTCATTTCACCCAGTAATGATATATTTGAAAATAAAACTGTACTTTTTTGAGGTTATGAAATAAAAGCTGTAAAGAAGCAAAATATGCATTATATTCTATGTGGTCATCTAAACTAAAACAAAAATGAATTGCACGGAATCATAAATTCTTCAATTTGTTTGAGAGCAATAACAGATCATTGCAAGCCTTAGGCAAAGGACAAGACAACGCAGCTGCAATCATGCTGACGTTTCGCAAAACGTGGTTTTTATATTATCATATTTCATTATTACACAAAGTAAAAGAAAATACATTTATTTCATTTTTGAATTTTTATGTTCACGTCGGACGAATACACAATGTAACGTAAGTATAGGCCGAATGAATATTGTAGTGTGCCACATCAAACGTATACTGATTGGCGACCTTTGACATACTAGTAATACATATTTGTGTTAATTGAAAGAGTATTGATTAGACTTTCAAATGAGACATAATGTTTGAAAATTGACTATTGATATTTTTTTTAGTTAAAATGAAAAACACACACATTTTTATATTATTTATAAGTTAAAAGTGTTTGCTTTGCATCGCTTAATATGCTTAGCCGTAAAGATGAACCATTCGATTTGACTGATCAATTATATATGATGCCTAAAAAATCGACTGCACATTTTTAAATGTTAACACCTCTAAAACCAAGATTCGCATTGCAACTGCAGACATATGTTTTGATAGAAGAGGCCCGAAGAATTATTTTGGTAACAAACAATTTAATACTGAGAGACAAAAATCTGTGACTCATATTTCGGGAAGGTTTAAATGCAAATTAAATGTTTGAAGACAGAAGAATCATTCAGGTTTTACAATGTTGACAAGAAGATGTTTGATTAAAGTTTTGTCCTAATAATTACGTAATGCTCATGAAGATGTTTTTGTTATTAAAGCTTTACCATATACTTATCTTTACTGAGTGCACAACTACATTACCACAATACAAACACAACAAAGTTACATCCACAGAGACATTTTCAACAACTTCCGTTTATCAGGATCAAACTATTTACAGGGTGTCCAAAAATTAACTCCCCATTTTTAAATGCTTATAACTTTTAAACCAGGATTCGCATGGCAATCATAGACATATGTATTGAAAGAGGAGACTTATAGAATTATTTTGGTACCAGACATTATGCAATTACCATTTTCAAAAATCAATTTGAACGTAAATTACGTCAAACGTAAAGAGCACGCTTTCATACTGAGAAGAAAAATACATATACGACTCACATGTAGGGGAGGGATCAATGTTTGAAGACCGTAAGGGAATCATTCATGAATATTTTAAAGACCTACCCAACGAAACAGCTTTTACAATGTTAATGCGAAGATATTTGGCTGTGGTTTTGTCCTTATAATTACATAATGCTCATTAAAATATTTTTCATTTGCCAAAGCGTTACTCTAGCATTATGCTTATCTTTAAATGGTGCACAACAGCATTACCCCTTAACAAACATTCAAAGTTACACAGACACAGGGACATATTAAACTACACCTCCTTGTTAAGATTCGGCTGCGTAGTATTTCAGAATATATTCTAGATGTCCTCCTTGCAGATTTCAACATTATTTGACTCTAACGACAAAGTTCTGGATGTTTGTGCAAGTGTTCTTCTTGATCTTCCAGTTTTCACTGGTAATCGTCTGTTTCAAGTCAGGAATAGTCTAGGGTGTTTGGATGTACAGTCCTTCAGATAACTCTAAAAGGTAATCGGATGGGCTTAAATCATGAGTGTGAAAGGGCCAGGGTTCCTTTGTCTTGAGTGATATGATTCTTCATGAAAAAGTTAATTGATAAAGCCATTCTAAAACCGTTTAGCTGTATGAGGCGTCATGTCGTCATTGTGAAGTGGCAGAAGAGTGTCAACACTATATGGTATATTGGCTCAACCTCTTTGATTTTTCAGACCTTCTTGCCATCCTAGAAGGTTACTGATTGCATAATGTTTGGTACCAAAATAATTCTACAAGTCTCCTCTATCAATACATATGTCTATAATTGCCATGCGAATCCTGGTTTAAAAGTTATAAGCATTTAAAAATGGGGAGTTAATTTTTGGACACCCTGTAGTATACATTTTAAATAATGTCTTGTTTACAAATTTCTGTTTTGTCGGACTCTAATGACAACGTTTTGGATAACGTTTGTACATTTGTTGTTCATGGTCTTCCTAATTTTACTGCCAATGTTCTGTTTTAGGCCAGGGATAGGCCAGGATTGTGGGCTGTATACTCTGTCGTGAAGATAACTGCAAATTAAGTAATCGGATGGACTTAAATCATGAGTGAGGGAGTCCATGGTTTGTATGTCTTAAAGCAATACTATAAAGTGTTAAAAATGAAGTGCCCCCTCACACCCATGATGCTTACTTTTTCTGTTTTGGCCATTTGTTGAATTAAATTCGGGATCCCGAATTTAATTCCACACGTATTAGTAAAGGAAGGCATACATGTGCTTTTTATTCATTTTTTGGTGGCAAAACATTTTGTTTCAGAAAATACACTCGAAAACGCTTTTAGATAGTCACATTCCTCCGTTTTATGCTGTTTTACCTATAACCATTTTGACCAAAATCTTATAGTATTGCTTTGAACGATGTGTTCCTTCCATGAAAGCATTGATAATTGCAATGCGAATCTTAGTTTTAAAGTTATTATCATTTTAAAATGTGCAGTTATTTTTAGACACCTTGCATATGCGCTGCGTGATGGTAAATGTAAAGTATATATA
>JXSR01S006537.1:12106-45435 GCA_000969725.1 Ophiothrix spiculata
TAATCCCATCCTCGCACATTTACATCAGGTAATTCAATTTTCAAATACCAAAATGTGAAAAACGCACCTGAAGAAGTCAATGTTAGGAAGAAACATAAATCCCCTTGCCAGTAAAGTAATGGATCATTTATGGCCAAGTTCATTAGAGAGGTCGTTTCATTTTTTAACATCAAAACAATTAGATAAACGTGTAGCTATCAAACGTTCTTTGAAATACCATTGTCTATTTCTATCATTCACTGTCCTGTCCTTGGACTCGGACTCACCAGGTATACTCTGTATGCAGCGCCCCAAGAAGGCGCATTCGCACAGGGGACCAACGGCTTTACGTGACTTCCGAACCACGGAGCAATTACAGTAAAGTATCTTGCCCAAGGAAACAAGGAGACATGGTCCTACCGGCAGTTCCGCCACCGGGGCTCGAACCCACAACCTCCGTATTACGAGTCCCGTTCTCTAAACGCTCGGCCACGCTTATGTTCTGTTTACAAATTCTCTAAAGTCTTGGGTGTTCATAGAGATGAAAGAGAAAGGATAGCAGGATCTTTTGAGTCCATTTAGTGTATGTTTGCTTTTAAACAATAAATGACCTGTTCAATAGATATCTAAAAGTACATCATTTCTTGAAAGAAATTTCTTGCCTTCTTTTGACTGTTTTCTCACGTTTATTTTCTAGAACAATTGTCCAATAATGGTGCCGAAATGTTCACGTTGGAAAAAGCATTTTTCTTAACAGGTAACTTGTCGAAGATTCACAAAAAGTTTATCAAGCGTAAAACGTACCGCCGTGATTATCACTTAGTGTCCATTCCTGTCGCCATCAGGGTGACTACCGCGTCTGTTTTAGGTGACTAAAGTTACCCGGATGGATAATGTTATACATTGCAATGTTCATATGAAACAAATCATATGAAACAAATTATTCGCTTCATTATGAAGTGCAGGGTGGTGCAAAGAATAAACCTAAAGTATACAGTACGATAATCCTAATCAGGTGATAGCATCATATATTCATACAATACATCAATACAATGCGATGGACTGATGAAAATGCACTCCCGGTCAAATTGTTTGCGCATGCTTAAATACGGGCTCAAACAATTTTGACCGGGAGTGTATGTGAATAATCATGTGCTTATCGAATCTCGTACATCCTGACACTATTATAATATCAGGTGGTGTTTGTTTTTTTCTTTCTTTCTTTTTTTTCCCTTGTTTTTTTTTTCTTTTACGAAGTAACAATAATATTTTTATTGAAACTACACCAAAGAATAACTTAAGAGAAAAAAAGTCATTTTTTACGTAGACCAACACAACTTACAATATTATAATCAAATAAAATATTGTTTGTAGTTTACAAAAACCTGCTTCACAACATCGGAGTATATTAATCATACAACATTCTGTTCATAGCTATTTTTAGAACAAGCAATGCTTTAACTGACGTTAACCAACAAATAATGAAAAGATTAAAAGGATTTAATACAAATACATATTTATATCTGAGTAGAACATTATTGTCTAACTAAACGCATCAGCGGATGATGGTTTGCCTAAGTAATACTTTAAGATCTCACAACAATGCTTACGAGCACTGATGAGGGTGGTATCAAAGGCAACGAGCTTTGGTGATCTGTAGATAAATGATTTGGTGACATAAGTTCAAGTCTGAATCCTAGCTGATGATAACATGCTGTCATGAACCTTAAAATAACAAAACGGTTTAAATACACAAGTTATCACTGATGGTTTCATAAAAAGTTGCTTGAAGTTTACGGTGAAGAGTTTCTCTAGTTTTTGGTTCTGTGCCTTTGTTTTCAATCTATTGTTGCTGTTTAGGGTACCAATTTCTTGTTTGGATAAAGTGAACCAAGTTGTCACATGAATATTTAAAGTTTTCCAAAAATAAGAAAATACAATTGGGCTGAGCTTCTTTTAGCTTTAATTAAAACCGCAACGTCATTGTGTTTATCAAATTAGTTTTGTATTTCAAAATGTTGCCACCGCTTAATTCCTTATTTCATGATATTAAAAATTCGTTCACACTAACTGTGGTTGTATAACACTGTGCTTATGGCTTTACAATAATTCTTTAAAGCATTTTATGTCACTTTTGAGGTTGTTTTTAATTCAAAAGTTGTTTTACTTTTGACCTACAATAACCTCAATTTACCTGACGCAACTAATTCGGGTTATCGTGCTAATAATTAAAATTAAAACCGATAACTAAACATAATTTGTGAAACTTGGTTAACATTGTTTACACGTGTTTAGCTAATCTTGACATCAAGAATGAATTAGAATTGACGTTGAAGTAACAAGGAATATAGGGAGTTAGATTTAACGTGTTTTATGTTAACTACGAGGTGACAATAACCCGATGTTTCCTGACTGGTTCCCCCTGTCAAATACGCCGCCATATAAAGCAGGCGTTGATGCACATGATGCAGCTATAAGACACTTACTCCAATGACTCGCCATGTAGGGGTGTACAATCTAAATATCAGGGTTTCCACCCTTGGGATTTCATGTTTAACATTCAAGCTGATATTGCCTGTGGGCAAACTGGTTTATTTCCATAATATTAAACAGAGAAACAAATTTGTAATCTTCATACAACAACGGTAAGCTCAAATGATCATAATAAGGGTATGACATTACTATTAGGCCCCATGACACTCGGGGGAGGAGGTGTGGCTGACAAAGTTGCACAAAATTTACAAGATTGATAAAGGTTACTTACTACACCAAAAAAAACCCTAATGTTATACAGACATGTTGCGAAACATTTAGTAACTTTGTATAACTTTCTGTAACGTTGCGCAACGGTGGTTATTTTCGTTAACTGTCCGCTATTTTGTTCAACCTTGTCCAACTTTGTTTTACCACAGTCTGTGGTTTTACTTACTCTAACTCTGTGCAATTTTTCGTAACTTTCTCTAACGTTACGCAACATTGGGCAAATTAGTGCAACTTTTGTGAATTTATAGAAAAAATATTTAAATTTTATGCAATCTTCCCGAGTGTCGTTGGGGCTATTATTTACTCAAATAAATCCAGTTGATCGACTAAAAATGTGTAAACCGTAACGATTGCGAATGTATACAAGTATTTGTTCACCCTGCCAACCTTGCAGGGCTAGCGGTGTGGCGAGGTATGTTTCAACGCCTATTCATTTGTCAGTAGTAGACAGTATCAGGAAACATCGAGCAATTGTCACCTTAAAGCTGACATAAAACATGTTAAACTAAACTCCATATGTCCCTCTCGTGCAGTCACGTCAGTAAGCATATCAGCAAACTATCAGCAAACTAAAGAATATGATTACGGCTTTTCAATCATCTGAGAGGTACCTAGGACTTAATTGACTTAGAAACAAAATGGATGAATGATTTGTAATTTCATGATTCTGCCGCTCCTATATAATATTTGGCGCAATTAGGTAGGCTGGGCTATCTATTAGTTTCAGACATGTTAACCTATTTTCTCTTTGCCTGAGGTCCATTTTGTAAACAGTTCAGGTGAAAATCGCAAATCTTGAAAGTAATGTATACCTCTTAATTTGAATTAGTTTATCACGTAACAGGTTTAGGGTAGAGGTTTAAGATCTTCCAAATCAAAGTTTTGCATACAAATAAGATCTTAATTGTATTTCCAATGATTTTAAATTCATTTGACCTCATCTCTTGATCGTTGTGCGTATTTTAGCTACTAATCTGGCCCAGTTATGCACAAATAAGACGAATTGGTGGCGAGGTGGACTCCCGGGGTGGACTTCGGGCTCCCTCAACACATGACTTCGGCTCTCACGTTTGTGGTCCTTAGATTGTCGGCCTGTTACTCACAAGGGTTACCAAGTGACAGATTCATGTCGGGTAAATCAATGATGTCACGGGGTAATGTCACCAACTTCACCTGCAACATCTCTGTTGGCACCACTTATCTTCACGCCTAGCCTAGCTTAGCCTGGCCCTTGCCTAGCCTAGCGCCTTAAACCAAACTTTGGAAATGCTAACCGGCGACCACTGATAATCCCATCCTCGCACATTTACATCAAGTAATACAATATTCAAATACCAAAATGTTAAAACGCACCCGAAGAAGTCAATGATAGGAAGAAACATGGATTTCTTCTTGCCAGTAAAGTTATGGATCATTTACGGCCTGGTTCATCAGAGAGGTCGTTTCATCTTTTAACATCAAAACAATTAGATAAGCTTGTAGCTATCAAACGTTCTTTGAAATACCATTGTCTATTTCTATCATTGAAATATCCTATCCTTATACTCAGACTCACCAGGGATACTCTGTATGCAGCTCCCCAAGAAGAAGCATTCGCACAGGGGACCAACGGCTTAACGAGACTTCCGAACCACGGAGCAATTAGAATAAAGTTTCTTGCCTAAGGAAACAAGGAGACATGGTCCTACCGGCAGTGCCACCACCTACAACCTTCGTATATACGAGTCCTGTGCTCTAGCCGCTCGGCCATAATCCACCCCATTAAGGTCATTTTACAAATTCTCTACAGTATTCTCTCTATGAACGGGTGTTCATAGAGATGAAAGAGAAAGGATAGCAGGAGGTTTTGAGTCAATTTAGTGTATGTTTGCTTTTAAACAATAGATGACGTGTTCAATAGATATCTAAAAAATACACCATTTCTTGAATGAAATTTCTTGCCTTCTTTTGACTGTTTTCTCACGTCATTTTTAGAGCAAGTGTCCTATTAAAGAATGGTGCCGAAATATTCACGTTTGAAAAGGCATTTTTCTTCACATGTAACTTGTCGGAGATTCACAAAACGTTCATCAAGCGTAAAATGTACCGCCGTGATTGTCACTTTGTGTCCATTCCTGTCGCCATCAGGGTCGATACTGGGACTGTTTAAGGTGACCAATGTTATCCGGATGGATAATGTTATAAAAGATTACAAAATAAGGCAATGTTCCTATGAAACAAATATTTGGTTTATTATGAAATGCAGGGTGCAAAGAATAAACCTAAAGTATGCAGTACGATATTGCTTTAACTGACGTTAACCAACAAATTATGAAAAGATTAAAGGATATAAGATATATACATATTTATGTCTGAGTAGAACATAAGTCACATAAGTCTAACTATATACACTCATCAGTGGATGATGGTTTGCCTCGTAAGTAATCTCACAACAATGCTTACGAGCACTGATGAGGGTGGTATAAGGCAATGAGCTTTGGTGATCTATAGATAAATGATTTGGTGACATAAGTTTAAGCCTGAAATCGAGCTGATGATAAAATGCTGTCATGAAGCTGAATATAACAAAAACGGTTTAAATACATAAGTTATCGCTGATATTTGCCATACAAAAGTTGCTTGAAGTTTACGGTGATGAGTTTCTCTAGCTATTGGTTCTGTGCCTTTATTTTCAACCTATGGTTGCTGTTTAGGGTACCAATAATTTCTTGTTTGCATAAAATAAACCAAGTTGTTGTCACATGTTGTTTGTTTGATTTCTTAAATTTCAAAAAAAAGTTAAGACTCGTTACATTTACTAAAGTTGTACTTTTGTATTCATTCGGCTAAACAAAAAATGGCAACTTAAACAACATGAGAAAACAATCAGGCTGAGCCTCTTTTAGCTTTAATTAAGACCGCAACGTCATTGTTTTTATCAAAATATTGTTGTATTTCAAAATGTTGCCACCGCTTAATTCCTTATTTCATGGTATTAAAAATTCGTTCACACTAATTTTGGTTGTTTAACACTGTGCTTATGGCTTTACAATAATTCTTTAAAGCATTTTATGGCACTTTTGAAGTTTTACTTTTGACCTACAATAACCTCAATTTTCCTGACGCAATTAATTTGGGTTATCGTGCTAATAATTAAAATAAAAACCGATAACTAAACATTGTGAAAGTTGGTTAACATTGTTTACACGTGTTTAGCTAATCTTGACATCAAGACTAAATTAGAATTGACGTTGAAGAAATAAGGAATATAGGGAGTTAGATTTAACGTGTTTTATGTTAACTACGAGGTGACAATAACCCGATGTTTCCTGACTGGTTCCCCTGTCAAATACGCCGCCATGTAAAGCAGGCGTTGATGCACATGATGCAGGTATTTAGATTCATCTTGCAATACTCGACATGTACAGTTGTACAATCTTAATATCAGGGTTTCTACCCTTGGGTTTTCATGTTTAACATTCAAACGTTTGAAGCTGATATATGGCCTGTGAGCAAACTGGTTTATTCCCATAATATTAAACAGAGAAACAAATTTGTAATCTTCATATACATGATATAACCACAGTAAGTTCAAATGATCATAATAAGGGTATGACATTATTAAGCCCCATGACACTCGGAGGGGGGGGGGGGGGGGGGGGGAGCTGACAAAGTTGCACAAAATTGACAAGATTGATGATAAAAGTTAATTACTACTTACTACAACAAAATACCTAAGGTTATACAGACATGTCGCGAAATATTTAGTTACTTTGTATAACTTTCTGTAACGTTGCGCAACTTTGGGTAATTTTCGTTAACTTTCCGCTATTTTGTTCAACCTTGGGCAACTCTGTGTTACTTACTGTAACTTTGGGCAATTTTCGTAGCTTTCTCTAACTTTGCACAACTTTGGCTGGGCAAATTTGCGTAGCTTTCTGTAAATTAGTGCAACTTTTGTCAATTTAAAAACAAAACATACATGCCAATTTTAATATGCAACTTTGGCAATCCTCCCGAGTGGCGTGGGGACTATTTATTTAAAATCCAGTCGATCGACTAAAAATGAGTTAAAGGAGCTTGGTCTATTTTTTTTCACTTGTCTTTAATGACATATGAAAGATAAACACCAAAGAGATTTGAGTTTAAAATTTCAGCTGAATCGGTCAAACCGTTTTGATTTTATGGGTAATTTTGTATTTCCCAGCCGCCTATATATTACTATGTAAAATTAATTATGGTTACCATTATCAAATGATAATTAAACACATTTCCACATTTATCTCCAAAATAGAACATAACTTTAATATAGCCGTGAAATTTCACATGTGAAAAAAAGTTGAAGCAATCATGCTCCTTTAACCAAGATTGCGAATGTATTCAAGTATTCGTTCACCCTGTCCACCGTAAACTCATCTAAAAGCTGCTCACTCTTCATATCATTACATCTCAGAAACTGCCGTTGCAAGGCTAGCGGTGTGGCGAGGTATGTTTCAACGCCTATTCATTTGTCAGTAGTAGACATAATCAGGAAACATCTAGCAATTGTCACCTTAAAGCTGACATAAAACATGTTAAATTTAACTCCATATGTCCCTCTCGTGCAGTCACGTCAGTTCTATCAGTAAACTGCAGAATATGATTGCGGGGTACCTAGGATTCAATTGACTTGGAAACAAAATGGATGTCTCTTTGTAATTTAATGATTCTGTCGCTCCTATATAATATTTGGTGCAATTAGTTATCTATTGGTTTCAGACATGTTAACCTATTTTTTCTTTGCCTGAGGCCCGTTTTGTTAACACTTCAGGTGAAAATCTCAATCATTGATATATAATCTTGAAAATTCGAGCAATATATACCTTTTAGTTTGAATTAGTTTAAATTACGTAACAGGTTTAGGGTAGAGGTTTAAAGGGCAAGGGAAGTGAAATTTCAAGTTTACATTAGAATAAAGATGAGAAGTCATGGTAACTAAAACAATCTATATCACGATTATCTTGGGCTTGTTTTATTGGTACGATGATTATTAACATAATTTTGAGTCAAGTCTAGCTGGAGGGACAAAAACACGTTCAATATTTCACAAGCGATGACATCATTTGTGGCAAAGGTTTAGTTGTGAAATATTGATGGTTAGAATGATGAATTGAATAGCGCTCTATTCATTTATGTCTAGTAAAAATTAATATAACACATATGTCACAGCTATTGTGTTCTTTTTATGGCCCTGTTTTGGGAAATGGAATATTCTAAAAAGAATTGGGAGTAGGTCTATCACTTCATTTCTTTTGCCCTTTAAGATCTTCTGAATCGAAGTATTTTATCCCGGGGTAATGTCACCAACTTCACCTGCAACATCTCTGGTGGCACCACTTTCCAAATGACATCTATACCTTCACTCCTAGCCTAGCTTAGCCTGGCCCTTGCCTAGCCTAGCGTCTTAAACCAAGCCTTGGAAATGCTAACCGGCGACCACTGATAATCCCATCCTCGCACATTTACATCAGGTAATTCCATATTCAAATACCAAAATATTAAAACGCACCTGAAGAAGTCAATGTTAGGAAGAAACATAAATCCCCTTGCCAGTAAAGTAATGGATCATTTATGGCCAAGTTCATTAGAGAGGTCGTTTCATTTTTAAACATCAAAATAATTAGATAAGCGTGTAGCTATCAAACGTTCTTTGAAATACCATTGTCTATTTCTATCATTCACTGTCCTGTCCTTTGACTCGGACTCACCAGGTATACTCTGTATGCAGCGCCCCAAGAAGGCGCATTCGCACAGGGGACCAACGGCTTAACGTGACTTCCGAACCACGGAGCAATTACAGTAAAGTATCTTGCCCAAGGAAACAAGGAGACATGGTCCTACCGGCAGTTCCGCCACCGGGGCTCTAACCCACAACCTCCGTATTACGAGTCCCGTTCTCTAAACGCTCGGCCACGCTTATGTTCTGTTTACAAATTCTCTAAAGTCTTGGGTGTTCATAGAGATGAAAGAGAAATGATAGCAGGATTTTTTGAGTCCATTTATAGTGTATGTTTGCTTTTAAACAATAGATGACCTGTTCAATAGATATCTAACATACATCATTTCTTGAAAATTTCTTGCCTTCTTTTGATTGTTTTCTCACGTTACTTTTTAGAACAAGTGCCCTATTAAAGAATGGTGCCGAAATATTCACGTTGGAAAAAGCATTTTTCTTCACAGGTAACTTGTCTAAGATTCACAAAAAGTTCATCAAGCGTAAAATGTACCGCCGTGATTGTCACTTTGGCATGTTAGGTGTCCATTCCTGACGCCATCAGGGTGAATGCCGCGTCTCTTTTAGGTGACCAATATTATCCGGATGGAAAATGTTATACAAAATTACAAAATAAGGAAATGTTCCTAAGTTTGAAACAAATATTTGTTTTATTATAAAGTGAAGGATGGTGCAAATAATAAACCTATAGTATTATGAAAAGATGAAAGGATTTAAGACATATACATATTTATGTCTGATTAGAACATAAGTCATATAAGTCTAACTACACTCATCAGTGGATGATGGTTTGGCTATACTTTAAGATCTCAAAACAAAGCTTACGAGCACTGATGAGGGGGGTATCAAAGCCGGGTATAAAAGGCAATGAGCTTTGGTGATCTATAGATAAATGATTTGGTGACATAAGTGTAAGTCTGAATTCTAGCTGATGATAATATGCTGTCATGAAGTTTAAAATAACAAAACGGTTTAAATACACGAGTTATCACTGACAGTTTCATAAAAAGTTACTTGAAATTTACGGTGATGAGTTTCTCTAGTTATTGGTTCTGTGCCTTTATTTTCAACTTATGGTTGCTGTTTAGGGTACTAATTTCTTGTTTGGATAAAATGAACCAAGTTGTAGTCACATGTTGTTTGTCTGGTTTCTTAAATTTCAAAAAAGTTAAGTTTCGTTACGTTTACTTAAGTTGTAGATGTATTTTTTTTATTCATTTGAGGCTAAACAACAAATGACCACTTAAGCAACATCTTTCATCAGCTGTTCACTAGTTATGAAAAAATGATGCTCTATATATTGAGTTGGCACCTAAATATTCAAAGTTTTCAATAAATAAGAAAACATTCGGGCTGAGCTTCCATTAGCTTTTATTAAAACCGCAACGTCATTGTTTTTATCAAATTATTTTTCTATTTCAAAATTTTGCCAACGCCTAATTCCTTATTTCGTAATATTAAAAACTCGTTCACACTAATTTTGGTTGTTTAACACTGTGCTTATGGCTTTACTATAATTATTCAAAGCATTTTATGGCACTTTTCAGGTGGTTTTAATTCAAAAGTTGTTTTACTTTTGACCTACAAGAACCTCAATTTACCCGACGCAATTAATTTGGGTTATCGTGATAATAATTAAAATTAAAACCGATAACTAAACATTGTGAAACTTGGTTTACATTGTTTACACGTGTTTAGCTAATCTTGACATCAATAATGAATTAGATTTGACGTTGAAGTAACAAGGAATATAGGGAGTTAGATTTAACGTGTTTTATGTTAACTACGAGGTGATAATAACCCGATGTTTCCTGACTGGTTCCCCCTGTCAAATACGCCGCCATGTAAAGCAGGCGTTGATGCACATGATGCAGGTATTTAGATTCATCTCGAAATACTCGACATGTACAGTTGTACAATCTGAATATCAGGGTTTTCACCCTTGGGTTTTCATGTTTAACATTCGAAAGTTTGAAGCTGATATATGGCCTGTGAGCAAACTGGTTTATTCCCATAATATTAAACAGAGAAACAAATTTGTAATCTTCATATAACCACTGTAAGTTCAAATGATCATAATAAGGGTATGACATTACTATCAGGCCCCATGACACTCGGAGGGGGGGGTTGCACAAAATTGACAAGATTGATGATAAAAGTTAATTACTACTTACTACAAAAAATACCTAAGGTTATACAGACATGTCGCGAAATATTTAGGTACTTTGTATAACTTTCTATAACGTTGCGCAACTTTGGGTAATTTTCGTTCACTTTCCGCTATTTTGTTCAACCTTGGGCAACTTTGTGTTACTTACTGTAACTCGGGGCAAGTTTCGTAACTTTCTCTAACTTTGCACAAATTTGGGGAAATTTGAGTAGTTTTCTGTAAATTAGTGCAACTTTTGTCAATTTAATTTTAAAAAATGGCAATTTTATGCAACTTTGGCAATCCTCCCGAGTGGCGTGTTGGAACTGTTTATTTAATATCCAGTCGGTCGACTAAAAATGAGTTAAAGTAGCTTGGTGAAAGATGAACACCAAAGAGGTCCAAGTTTAAAATTTCAGCTGAATCAGTCGAACCGTTTTGATTTTAAGGGTAATTTTGTATTTCACAGCCGCCTATATGTTACTATGTAAAAGTAATTATGGTTACCATAATGATAATTAGACACATTTAATATTTCCAAAATAGAACATAACTTAGCCGTGAAATTTCACATGTGTAATGAGAAAAATACAAGCACTATTTTGAAACCAAAATCTCAAAAAGTTGAAGCAATCGGACCATGTTCCTTTAACCATAAAGATTGCGAATGTATACAAGTATTCGTTCACCCTGCCCACCTAACTCATCTAAAAACTGTTCACTCTTAATATCAATTTATCCCAGAAGCTGCCGTTGTAAGGCTAGGCTAGCGATGTGGCGAGGTATGTTTCAAGGCCTATTCATTTGTCAGTAGTAGACGCTATCAGGAAACATCGAGCAATTGTCACCTTAAAGCTGACATAAAACATAAAACATGTTAAATTTAACTCCATATGTCCCTCTCGTGCAGTCACGTCAGTTCTATCAGTAAACTGCAGAATATGATTGCGGCTTTTCAATCATCAGAGAGGTACCTAGGATTCAATTGACTTGGAAACAATATGGATTTGTCTCTTTGTAATTTAATGATTCTGTCGCTCCTATATAATATTCGGTGCAATTAGGTAGGCTGGGTTATCTATTGGTTTCAGACATGTTAACCTATTTTTTCTTTGCCTGAGGCCCGTTTTAATAACAGTTCAGGTGAAAATATCAATCATTGATATGTAATCTTGAAAACAATATATACCTTTTAATTTGAATTAGTTTAAACCACGTAACAGGTTAAGGGTAGAGGTATATGATCTTCCGAATCGAAGTATTGCATAAGTTTGGTCTTTATTGTATTCCCAATCGTTTTTTTTTTTTTTTTTTCAATTTAAAAGTTTATTTGATCTCATCATGCTCATGTGTGATTGTTGTGCATATTTTAGCTACTAATCTGGCCTACAATCAAGGAAAAAAGTCGTTGGAATGGATGAGTTCTTTTGTGTCCATTCAACCTTTTATAGGAGTAGCAATTGCAGCAAATGATGTTCAAGTCAAATGTGCAAAGAAAAAATCCACTCCTATACCCCTCCCCTTTACCCCAGTTTCAATGTTGGATAAAATAATGACAATTGTATTTGGACCTATATTGAGCGGGGGAAATTTGAAAATCATTGAGATACGGGCGAAAATGTGACAACACTTTTCCCTGATTGTAGTCAGTCAAGAAAACCCGTTATGCACAAATAAGGCGAAGGTGGGCTTCGCAGCGCTTTAACTCACGACTTCGGTTCTCCCGTCTGTAGTCCTTCTTGACGAACTAAGAGTGTCAACCTATTATTCACACGACTTCGGCTCTCCCGTCTGTGGTCCTAGATTGTCAGCCTATACTCATTAGGTTTACCAGGTGGCAGATTCATATCGGGTCAATCCATGACTGGTCATGTCTCAGGGTAATGTCACCAACTTCACCTGCAAGATCTCTGTTGGCACCACTTTCCAATTGACATCTATACCTTCACGCCTAGCCTAGCTTAGCCTGGTCCTTGCCTAGCCTAGCGCCTTAAACCAAGCTTTAGAAATGCTAACCGGCGACCACTGATAATCCCATCCTCGCACATTTACAGCAGGTAATTCAATATTCAAATATCAAAATGTTGAAACGCACCTGAAGGAGTCAATGTTAGGAGGAAACATGGATTTCCTCTTGCCAGTAAAGTTATGGATCATTTATGGTCAAGTTCATTAGAGAGGTCGTTTCATTTTTTAACATCAAAACAATTAGATAAGCGTGTAGCTATCAAACGTTCTTTGAAATACCATTGTCTATTTTCTATCATTTATCTGTCCTGTCCTGCCTTATGTAGCACCCAAAGAAGGACCATTTGCACAGGGGACCAACGGCTTTACGTTATTTCCGAACCACGGAGCAATTAGAGTAATGTTTCTTGCCCAAGGAAACAAGGAAACATGGTCAGACCGGCAGTGTCGCCACCGAGGCTCGAATCCACAACCTCCGTATTACGAGTCCCGTGTTCTAACCGCTTGGCCACGCCCTCTCTATAATGTTCTGTTTATAAATCCTCTACAGTAACTAGTTGGGTGTTCATAGAGATGAAAGAGAAAGGATAGCAGGGTCTTTCGAGTCAATTTAGCGTATGTTTGTTTTTAAACAATAGATGACCTGTTCAATAGATATCTAAAAATACATCATTTCTTGAAAGAAATTTCTTGCCTTTTTTGACGACTGTTTTCTCACGTTATTTTTTTAGAGCAAGTGTTCTATTAAAGAATGGTGCCGAAATATTCACATTGGAAAAAGCATTTTTCTTCACAGGTTACTTGTCGAAGATTCACAAAAATTCGTCAAGCGTAAAATGCACCGCCGTGATTGTCACTTAGGTGTCCATTCCTGTCGCCATCAGGGTTCATACCACGTCTGTTTTAGGTGACCAATGTTATCCGGATGAATAACGTACACAAAATTACAAAATAAGGCAATGTTCATATGAAACAAATATTTGATTTATTATAAACTGAAGGTGGTGTAAAGAATAAACCTAAAGTATTAAAGTATGCAATAATATGATAATCCTGATCAGGTGAGCATCATATAATCATACAATACATCAATACAATGCAATAAACTGATGAAAATGCAATGCAAAACAGTCTCGTTTTACACTCCTGGTCAAAAGTGCTTGCACATGCATAAATACGGGCTCAAACACTCTTGACCGGGAGTGTATGTGAATGATCATGTGCTTATTGAATCTCGTACATCCTACAATAAAGTTCTGACACTATTTAATATAATATCAGGGTGGTTTTTTTTTTTTTACTTTAACGAAGTAACAACAATAATTTTTTTATTGAAACTGCACTACAGAATAACTTACAAGATAAAAGGTCATTTTTTATCTAGACCAACACAATTTTACAAAATATAATTACGTATTAAAATATCGTTTGTAGTTTACAAAAAGCTACTTCACAACCTCGGAGTATGTCAATCATAAAAAAACATTTTGTTGTTGCTATTTCATAACAGACAATGCTTTAACTTACGTTACCCAACAAATTATGAACAGATTAAAGGATTTAAGACAAATTCATATTTATATCTGTGTAGAACATATTGTCTACCTAAACTCAACAGTGGATGATGGTTTCCTCCTAAGTAATACATTAGGATCTCAGAACAAAGCTTACGAGCCCTGATGAGGGTGGTATCAAAGGCAATGAGCTTTGGTGGTTTATAGATAAATGAATTGGTGACATAAGTTTAAGTCTGAATTCTAGCTGATGATAAAATGCTGTCATGAAGCTTAAAATAACAAAATGGTTTTATAAATACACAGGTTATTACTGATGGTTTTATAAAATGAACCAATTTACATGTTGTTTGTCCGATTTCTTAAATTTCAAAAAAAAAGTTAACATTCGTTACGTTTACTAAGGTTATGGGTGTAATATATGGCCAAGACAGATTTGATGCAACAATATTAATCACATTTTCATATTTCCGACTTCACAGAACATGTTTTATTACTTATGAAAAAATGATGCTCAATATAACGTATTCATTTGGCACCTAAATATTCAAAGGTTTCAAAAAAAAAAGTAAACAATCGGACTGAGATTCTTACAACGTCATTGTTTTTATCAAATTATTTTTGTATTTCAAAATTTTGCCACCGCTTAATTAATTCCTTATTTCATGATATTAAAAATTCGTTCACTCTAATTTTGGCTGTTTAACACTGTGCTTATGGCTTTACAATAATTCTTCAAAGCATTCCATGGCACTTTTAAGGTTGTTTTAATTCAAAAGTTGTTTTACTTTTGACCTACAATAACCTCAATTTTACCTGACACAATTAATTTGGGTTATCGTGCTAATAATTAAAACTATAACCGATAACTAAACATTGTGGAAGTTGGTTAACATTGTTTACACGTGTTTTACCTAATCTTGACATCAAGAATATATTAGAATTGACGTTAAAGTAACAAGGAATATAGGGAGTTAGATTTAACGTGTTTTATGTTAACTACGAGGTGACAATAACCCGATGTTTCCTGACTGGTTCCCCCTGTCAAATACGCTGCCATGTAAAGCAGGCGTTGATGCACATGCTGCAGCTATAAGACACTTACTCCAATGACTCGCCATGTAGGGGTGTACTAATCTGAATATCATGGTTTCCACCCTTGGGTTTTCATGTTTAACATTCAAGCTGATATTGCCTGTGGGCAAACTGGTTTATTTCCATAATATTAAACAGAGAAACAGATTTGTAATCTTCATACAACAACGGTAAGCTCAAATGATCATAATAAGGGTTATCGCATTACTATTAGGCCCCATGACACTCGGGGGAGGGGGTGTGGCTGACAAAGTTGCACAAAATTGATAAAGGTTACTTACTACACCAAAAAAAACCACTAATGTTATACAGACATGTTGCGAAACATTTAGTAACTTTGTATAACTTTCTGTAACGTTGCGCAACTGTGGTAATTTTCGTTAACTTTCCGCTATTTTGTTCAACCTTGGGCAACTTTGTTTTACCACAGTCTGTGGTTTTACTTACTCTAACTCTGTGCAATTTTCGTAACTTTCTCTAACGTTGCGCAACATTGGGCAAATTAGTGCAACTTTTGTGAATTTATAGAAAAAATATTTCAATTTTATGCAATCTTCCCGAGTGTCGTTGGGGCTATTATTTACTCAAATTAATCCAGTTGATCGACTAAAAATGTGTAAACCGTAACGATTGCGAATGTATACAAGTATTTGTTCACCCTGCCCAATTTGCAGGGCTAGCGGTGTGGCGAGGTATGTTTCAACGCCTATTCATTTGTCAGTAGTAGACAGTATCAGGAAACATCGAGCAATTGTCACCTTAAAGCTGACATAAAACATGTTAAATTTAACTCCATATGTCCCTCTCGTGCAGTCACGTCAGTAAGCATATCAGCAAACTATCAGCAAACTGTAGAATATGATTACGGCTTTTCAATCATCTGAGAGGTACCTAGGACTTAATTGACTTAGAAACAAAATGGATGTCTCTTTGTAATTTCATGATTCTGCCACTCCTATATAATATTTGGCGCAATTAGGTAGGCTGGGCTATCTATTAGTTTCAGACATGTTAACCTATTTTCTCTTTGCCTGAGGTCCATTTTGTAAACAGTTCAGGTTAAAAATTGCAAATCTTGAAAGTAATGTACACCTCTTAATTTGAATTAGTTTATCACGTAACAAGTTTAGGGTAGAGGTTTAAGATCTTCCAAATCAAAGTATTGCATACAAATAAGATATTAATTGTATTTCCAATGATTTTAAATTCATTTGACCTCATCTCTTGATCGTTGTGCGTATTTTAGCTACTAATCTGGCCCAGTTATGCACAAATAAGACGAATTGGTGGCGAGGTGGACTTTGGGCTCTCTCAACACACGACTTCGGCTCTCACGTTTGTGGTCCTTAGATTGTCAGCCTGTTACTCACAAGGGTTACCAAGTGACAGATTCATGTCGGGTAAATCCATGCCTGGTCATGTCACGGGGTAATGTCACCAACTTCACCTGCAATATCTCTGTTGGCACCACTTTCCAATTGACATCTATACCTTCACGCCTAGCCTAGCTTAGCCTGGCCCTTGCCTAGCCTAGCGACTTAAACCAAGCTTTGGAAATGCTTACCGGCGACTGTACCACTGATAATCCCATCCTCTCACATTTACATCAGGTCAGATTTACATCAGATAATTCAATATTCAAATATTAAATTAAATGTTAAAACGCACCTGAAGAAGTCAGTGTTAGGAAGAAACATGGATTTCTTCTTGCCAGTGAAGTTATGGATCATTTACGGCCAGGTTCATCAGAGAGTTCGTTTCATCTTTTAACATCAAAACAATTAGATAAGCTTGTAGCTATCAAACGTTCTTTGAAATACCATTGTCTATTTCTATCATTGAAATATCCTATCCTTATACTCAGACTCACCAGGGATACTCTGTATGCAGCTCCCCAAGAAGAAGCATTCGCACAGGGGACCAACGGCTTTACGTGACTTCCGAACCACGGAGCAATTAGAGTAAAGTTTCTTGCCTAAGGAAACAAGGAGACATGGTCCTACCGGCAGTGCCACCACCTACAACCTTCGTATTACGAGTCCTGTGCTCTAGCCGCTCGGCCATAATCCACCCCATTAAGGTCATTTTACAAATTCTCTACAGTATGAAAGAGAAAGGATAGCAGGAGGTTTTGAGTCAATTTAGTGTATGTTTGCTTTTAAACAATAGATGACCTGTTCAATAGATATCTAAAAAATACACCATTTCTTGAATGAAATTTCTTGCCTTCTTTTGACTGTTTTCTCACGTCATTTTTAGAGCAAGTGTCCTATTAAAGAATGGTGCCGAAATATTCACGTTTGAAAAAGCATTTTTCTTCACATGTAACTTGTCAGAGATTCACAAAACGTTCATCAAGCGTAAAATGTACCGCCGTGATTGTCACTTTGTGTCCATTTCTGTCGCCATCAGGGTCGATACTGGGACTGTTTAAGGTGACCAATGTTATCCGGATGGATAATGTTATAAAAGATTACAAAATAAGGCAATGTTCCTATGAAACAAATATTTGGTTTATTATGAAATGCAGGGTGCAAAGAATAAACCTAAAGTATGCAGTACGATATTGCTTTAACTGACGTTAACCAACAAATTATGAAAAGATTAAAGGATATAAGATATATACATATTTATGTCTGAGTAGAACATAAGTCACATAAGTCTAACTATATACACTCATCAGTGGATGATGGTTTGCCTCGTAAGTAATCTCACAACAATGCTTACGAGCACTGATGAGGGTGGTATAAGGCAATGAGCTTTGGTGATCTATAGATAAATGATTTGGTGACATAAGTTTAAGTCTGAAATCGAGCTGATGATAAAATGCTGTCATGAAGCTGAATATAACAAAACGGTTTAAATACATAAGTTATCACTGATATTTGCCATACAAAAGTTGCATGAAGTTTACGGTGATGAGTTTCTCTAGCTATTGGTTCTGTGCTTTTATTTTCAACCTATGGTTGCTGTTTAGGGTACCAATAATTTCTTGTTTGGATAAAATAAACCAAGTTGTTGTCACATGTTGTTTGTTTGATTTCTTAAATTTCAAAAAAAAGTTAACATTCGTTACGTTTACTAAAGTTGTATTTTTGTATTCATTTGGCTACACAAAAAATGACCACTTAAGCAACATCTTTCATTAGTTATGAAAAAATGATGCTCAATATATAATAAAGTTGGCACCTAAATATTCAACGTTTTCAAAGTTTTCCAAAAAGGACAAAAAACCAATCAGGCTGAGCTTCTTTTAGCTTGAATTAAGACCGCAACGTCATTGTTTTTATCAAATTATTTTTGTATTTCAAAATTTTGCCAACGCTTCATTCCTTATTTCATGGTATTAAAAATTCGTTCAAACTAATCATGCTAATTTTGGTTGTTTAACTCTATGCTTATGGCTTTACAATAATTCTTCAAAGCATTTTATGGCACTTTTGAGGTTGTTTTAATTCAAAAGTTGTTTTACTTTTGACCTACAATAACCTCAATTTACCTGACGCAATTAATTTGGGTTATCGTGCTAATAATTAAAATTAAAACCGATAACTAACCATTGTGAAACTTGGTTAACATTGTTTACACGTGTTTAGCTAATCTTGACATCAATAATAAATTAGAATTGACGTTGAAGTAACAAGGAATATAGGGAGTTAGATTTAACGTGTTTTATGTTAACAACGAGGTGACAATAACCCGATGTTTCCTGGCTGGTTCCCCCTGACAAATACGCCGCCATGTAAAGCAGGCGTTGATGCACATGATGCAGGTATAAGACTCTTACAGTAATGACTCGCCATGTAGGGGTGTACTAATCTGAATATCAGGGTTTCCACCCTTGGGTTTTCATGTTTAACATTCAAACGCTTGAAGCTGATATTGCCTGTGGGCAAACTGGTTAATTTCCATAATATTAAACAGAGAAACAAATGTGTAATCTTCATATAACCACAGTAAGTTCAAATGATCATAATAAGGGTATGACATTACTATTAGGCCCCATGACACTCGGAGGGGGGGGGGCTGACAAAGTTGCACAAAATTGAAAAGATTGATGATAAAAGTTAATTACTACTTACTACAAAAAATACCTAAGGTTATACAGACATGTCGCGAAATATTTAGGTACTTTGTATAACTTTCTATAACGTTGCGCAACTTTGGGTAATTTTCGTTAACTTTCTGCTATTTTGTTCAACCTTGGGCAACTTTGTCTTACTTACTGTAACTCTGGGCAATTTTCGTAACTTTCTGTAACTTTGCACAAATTTGGGCAAATTTGAGTAGTTTTCTGTAAATTAGTGCAACTTTTGTCAATTTAATTTTAAGAAATGGCAATTTTATGCAACTTTGGCAATCCTCCCGAGTGGCGTGTTGGAACTGTTTATTTAATATCCAGTCGGTCGACTAAAAATGAGTTAAAGTAGCTTGGTCTTTTTTTTTAATTTATCTTCAATGGCATATGAAATATGAACACCAAAGAGTTTAAAATTTCAGCTGAATCGGTCGAACTGTTTTGATTTTAAGGGTAATTTTGTATTTCACAGCCGCCTATATGTTACTATGTAAAACTAATTATGGTTACCATAATGATAATTAGACACATTTTCACATATCTCCAAAATAGAACATAACTTAGCCGTGACATTTCACATGTGTAACGTGACATTTCACGTGTGTAATGAGAAAAATACAAGCAATATTTTGAAACCAAAATCTCCGAAAAGTTTGAAAAAAAGTCACAGTGAAGCAATCGGACAATGCTCATTTAACCATAAAGATTGCGAATGTATACAAGTATTCGTTCACCCTGCCCACCTAACTCATCTAAAAACTGCTCACTCTTAATATCATTTCACCCAGAAACTGCCGCTGCGAGGCTAGCTGCAGTGTGGCGAGGTATGTTTCAACGCCTATTCATTTGTCAGTAGTAGACATAATCAGGAAACATCGAGCAATTGTCACCTTAAAGCTGACATAAAACATGTTAAATTTAACTCCATATGTCCCTCTCGTGCAGTCACGTCAGTTCTATCAGTAAACTGCAGAATATGATTGCGGCTTTTCAATCATCTCAGAGGTACCTAGGATTCAATAATTGACTTGGAAACAAAATGGATGTCTCTTTGTAATTTAATGATTTTGTCGCTCCTACATTATATTTGGCACAATTAGTTAGGCTGGGCTATCTATTAGTTTCAGACATGTTAACCTATTTTCTCTTGCCTGAGGCCCGTTCTGTAAGCAGTTCAGGTGAAAATATCAATCATTGATATGTAATCTTGAAAACAATAGGCTATATACCTTTTAGTTTGAATTAGTTTAAATATCGCAACAGATTTAGGTTAGAGGTTTAAGTTGGTCTTTATTGTAAGTTCCAATCGTTTTTTAAATTCAAGAGTTTATTTGATCTTATCTTGTTATCGTTGTGCGTATTTTAGCCACTAATCTGGCCTAGTCAGTCAAGAAAAAACAGTTATGCACAAAAAAGACGAAGTCGGTGGCAAAGGTGGGCTTCGGGCTCCCGCAACACACGACTTCGGCTCTTCCGTCTGTGGTCCTTAGATTGTCAGCCTGTTACTCACAAGGTTTGTCAGGTGGCAGATTCATATCGGGTAAATCCATGACTGGTCATGTCCCGGGGTAATGTCACCAACTTCACCTGCAACATCTCTGTTGGCACCACTTTCCAATTGACATATATACCTTCACGCCTAGCCTAGCTTAGCCTGGCCCTTGCCTAGCCTAGCGTCTTAAACCAAGCTTTGGAAATGCTAACCGGCGACCACTGATAATCCCATCCTCGCACATTTACAATATTCAAATACCAAAATGTTAAAACGCACCTGAAGAAGTCAATGTTACATTGTTAGGAAGAAAGATGGATTTCCCCTTGCCAGTAAAGTTATGGATCATTTATGGCCAAGTTCATTAGAGATGTCTTTCTATCATTCTATTGTTTACATCTAAAAATTAGATAAGTATATTTTTAGCTATCAAAAGCTCTTTGCAAGATCATTTCTATCTTTGTACTGTCATGTCCTTATGATCCGATTGCAAATTCTCTGCAGTAACAAAGTCTTGGGTGTTTGAAGAGTTAAAAGAGAAAGGATAGCAGGATGTTTTGAGTCAATCTAGTCCATTTTGTCTTCATTTTAAACAATAAACGGCCTGTTCAAAAGAGATCTAAAAATATGTCACTTCTTGAAAAGAACATGCGCCACTGACTATCTAATCGAATGATATTGTCTTCTTTCTACACTTTTCTCACGTTAATTTTCTAGAACAAGAGTCCCCAAGAATAGTGCCGAAATGACCACATTAGAAAAATAATTTTTTCGCAGGTAACTTGTCGAAGATTCACAAATATATTACTCTAGCGGAAAATGCACCACCGTGATTGTCACTTTGATGGCCATAATTTCCTTGTCGCCATCAGGGTGAAAACCACGTCTGTTAAAGGTGACCAATGTTAACAGTTACAAAAGGTTACCATGGGTCCGGATGGAAAATGTGAAACAAAATAACTTTGTCCGTATGAAACAAATATTTGCTTTCTTTTAAACTGCAGGATGGTCCAAAAATATAAACCTAAAGTATGCCAGGGGCGGATGCAGGATTTTTTTACCCGGGGTGCTATATTGTGCGGTGCTTTAGCACCGCGCTTGCGCAGACAGGGGGGTGTCTGAGGTGGAGAATTTTGTCTTTTCCAAGTTGTTTCACGCGATTTGGCGCATACTTTTTGCAGAATTGTCGGTAATTTTAATATGCAAAACTGCCTTCTCAAACTCTCTAATTTCAATGAAAAAAGGAGAATGTAGCTACAATTATTGAAAGTACATATTTTATTAATATTCAAAGCACTTAACAGACCAATTAATGGAGGATAGTCAAACGATCAATAAACAAAAAGCAAACATAATCATAGGATAAGGGCCAACAATTTGCGAAGCGAACTTAAGTGAGGGCCCAAATGAGCGAAGCGAACGGAGCGCTCGCCCCCACGGCCTGTCCGCTAAAGGGCCCCTGGTGGGGTCTAGGGGCAGAGCCGCGCCGGGGGTCGAGGGGGCAAAGCCAGAGGGCTGTGACACATGGAACGACAAGAGAGGCATTTCCTTGGTCAAAATACTGATTTTAAATACCCATTGATTTAAAAACACAAGTGAGAGCAAGAGAAAAAATACCTATATCACCCACTGTAGGTGGTGTCCAGGGGTAAAGCCCTATTGGGGTTCGAGGGGGCTTTGGGTTTTAAGTGCGGGTTTCGGGTTTTTTTGTGGGGTTATATGAAAGGCCGGTCGAGGGGGCGAAGCCCCTGGAAGCTATAGGGTTTTACTGCATTTTATGCTTTTTTGAGGGTCTATAGTTAAAGTAGCTTGGTCTTTTTTTTAAATTTATCTTCAATGGCATATGAAATATAAACACCAAAGAGTTTAAAATTTCAGCTGAATCGGTCGAACTGTTTTGATTTTAAGGGTAATTTTGTATTTCACAGCCGCCTATATGTTACTATGTAAAACTAATTATGGTTACCATAATGATAATTAGACACATTTTCACATATCTCCAAAATAGAACATAACTTAGCCGTGACATTTCACATGTGTAACGTGACATTTCACGTGTGTAATGAGAAAAATACAAGCAATATTTTGAAACCAAAATCTCCGAAAAGTTTGAAAAAAAGTCACAGTGAAGCAATCGGACAATGCTCATTTAACCATAAAGATTGCGAATGTATACAAGTATTCGTTCACCCTGCCCACCTAACTCATCTAAAAACTGCTCACTCTTAATATCATTTCACCCAGAAACTGCCGCTGCGAGGCTAGCTGCAGTGTGGCGAGGTATGTTTCAACGCCTATTCATTTGTCAGTAGTAGACATAATCAGGAAACATCGAGCAATTGTCACCTTAAAGCTGACATAAAACATGTTAAATTTAACTCCATATGTCCCTCTCGTGCAGTCACGTCAGTTCTATCAGTAAACTGCAGAATATGATTGCGGCTTTTCAATCATCTCAGAGGTACCTAGGATTCAATAATTGACTTGGAAACAAAATGGATGTCTCTTTGTAATTTAATGATTTTGTCGCTCCTACATTATATTTGGCACAATTAGTTAGGCTGGGCTATCTATTAGTTTCAGACATGTTAACCTATTTTCTCTTGCCTGAGGCCCGTTCTGTAAGCAGTTCAGGTGAAAATATCAATCATTGATATATAATCTTGAAAACAATAGGCTATATACCTTTTAGTTTGAATTAGTTTAAATCTCGCAACAGGTTTAGGTTAGAGGTTTAAGTTGGTCTTTATTGTATTTCCAATCGTTTTTTAAATTTAAAAGTTTATTTGATCTTATCTTATTATCGTTGTGCGTATTTTAGCCACAAATCTGGCCTAGTCAGTCAAGAAAAACAGTTATGCACAAAAAAAGACGAAGTCGGTGGCAAAGGTGGGCTTCGGGCTCCCCGCAACACACGACTTCGGCTCGTCCGTCTGTGGTCCTTAGATTGTCAGCCTGTTACTCATAAGGTTTGTCAGGTGGCAGATTCATATCGGGTAAATCCATGACTGGTCATGTCCCGGGGTAATGTCACCAACTTCACCTGCAACATCTCTGTTGGCACCAGTTTCCAATTGACATCTATACCTTCACGCCTAGCCTAGCTTAGCCTGGCCCTTGCCTAGCCTAGCGTCTTAAACCAAGCTTTGGAAATGCTAACCGGCGACCACTGATAATTCCCATCCTCGCACATTTACAATATTCAAATACCAAAATGTTAAAACGCACCTGAAGAAGTCAATGTTACATTGTTAGGAAGAAACATTGATTTCCCCTTGCCAGTAAAGTTATGGATCATTTATGGCCAAGTTCATTAGAGAGGTCTTTCTATCATTCTATTGTTAACATCTAAAAATGAGATAAGTATATTATTAGCTATCAAAAGCTCTTTGCAAGATCATTTCTATCTTTGTACTGTCATGTCCTTATGATCCGATTGCAAATTCTCTGCAGTAACAAAGTCTTGGGTGTTTGAAGAGTTAAAAGAGAAAGGATAGCAGGATCTTTTGAGTCAATCTAGTCCATTTTGTCTTCATTTTAAACAATAAACGGCCTGTTCAAAAGAGATCTAAAAATATGTCATTTCTTGAAAAGAACATGCGCCACTGACTATCCAATCGAATGATATTGTCTTCTTTCTACACTTTTCTCACGTTAATTTTCTAGAACAAGAGTCCCCAAGAATAGTGCCGAAATGACCACATTAGAAAAATATTTTTTTCGCAGGAAACTTGTCGAAGATTCACATATATATTACTCTAGCGGAAAATGCACCACCGTGATTGTCACTTTGATGGCCATAATATCCTTGTCGCCATCAGGGTGAAAACCACGTCTGATATAGGTGAGCAATGTTAACAGTTACTTAAGGTTACCATGGGTCCGGATGGAAAATGTGAAACAAAATAACTTTGTCCGTATGAAACAAATATTTGCTTTCTTTTAAACTGCAGGATGGTCCCAAAAAATAAACCTAAAGTATGCAGTACGATATTCATTGAATATCGTACTTTATTCATGATCAGATGATAGCATAATATATTCATACGATACATCAATACAACTCAATGAATACTAATACAAAATATCATAGGTTTTTTTTATATTTTTACGAAGTAACAACATTTTTTTTCATTAAACTGCACTAAAGAATAATTTAGAAAATAAGACATTTTACCTAGACCAACACAATTTTGCAACAATAATACATGCATTGACATTTATTTCTAATTTACATAAAGCTGCTTCACAACCTCGGAGTATATCAATCATAAAAATATTAGCTATTACAGAACAGACAATGCATTAACTTACGTTCATCCACAAATTATGAAAAGATTAAAGGATTTAAGATAAATACATGTTCATATCTGAGTAGAATATAAGTCATGTAAGTTTAACAATACTCGTCAGCGGATGATGATTTGTTTCCAAAGTAATACTTCAAGATCTCACAACAAAGCTTACACTGATGAGCATGATGAGGGTGGTATCAAAGGCAATGAGCTTTGGTGATCTGTAGATAAATGATTTGGTGACATAAGTTTAAGTCTGAATTCGAGCTGATGATACATTGCTCAAGAAGCTTTAAACAACAAGACATTGTGTAGTATATATCGGCTGTACCAGAAAAAATTACAATATTTGCGTATAACTGCCTTGGGTTTAACGATAGTTAGGAAGTATGTAAAGGTTGCATTTTATAGTCCGGAAATGAAAGTTAAGATACCGTTTGTTTCATTAATTTCGGTAATTTAAAACTATCATAAAGTTACGGTTTTATAAAATATTTTGGTAAACATTTGTTTGGTCAGATATCATAATTTTGGTAGGGGTGTTTTTGAATGGACGAAAAATGGGTCGCCTTGAAAAAAAAAACTGCCTTATTTTTCCATCAAATAAAGATTAGATTAGATGAAAGAAAGTATGCATAATTTGCAAACTGTTACGGTCTCGTGAGTAGATCCAAGACATTTAATCAAATATGTACAAGGTTACCCCGTGGTAAGGTAGGTTATGTCCCGGGGGGCAAGCGTCATGCTCCTGTCGATAGACCCCCTTTTTTGCTCCGCTCTCACCCAATGACCCCCCTTTTCACTGAGCTGTCACCCAATGACCCCCTATTATTTTGAAAGTAAACCATTTTTATGGTGGTGACTCTCATCCATTGCCCTGATTTTTCGAGAACCTACACCGAATGACCCCCTTTTTCGTTTAATTTGTCGTTTTTCGAAAATTTTACGGAAATTTCGAAGATCAGAGATTTCGTAAATGTCAAAATTAGGCTTATTTTATTCAAAAACTGACACCGAATGACCCTGTTTTTCGCTTTTGTCAACAAATCGCTCGAAATGACCCAGTTTTTTGACCCTCTAAACCGAATGACCCCCTATTTTTCAATGTATTTCTCACCCATTATCCCTACATTTCGACATTTCACTTAGGTACATTTAGTACATTATTTGACCAGGTCAAACTCTATGTGATGGTATTAATTAACTCTTCTTTATATCACAATACAACACTATACATTATCTCCTAAACTCGCTCATTGTTGAAAATAACATGGGCATTGAGTATGAGCATGGAATTCCAATATTCCATGTTTTGAAGGGAATGTGAAAAGAATTGCTTCCAACTGATCATATAAAACAGTCAATCCATTCATCTCACTTGTCCTACCTTCACCAGTCAGTCCCCACAAAAGTTTTGTAGAAAGCTTTCTATTTCTAGGTTTTAAGCAATCAGTCATTCATAGATGTTTGTTCAAACACCGGTATTCATCAATAAGCATTCCTCGTGCCATTTCTGCGCCAAACTTGTTGAGCATTCGCTGAATACCTTGAGCGTGCTCAGCACGCCAATCTGCGTAGAATAAAACCCCGTCACGTCATCTTAACTAATACAAATATTTCAATGTTTTCTCCAAGCAGCTCATTCCCCCGATCATAGTCATTGATAGTACTTCATCCAGGCGATCTGACATCAGTCCGGTTTCGCTCCATTAATGACGAGAGTAGCTAACTGACGTTGAAGAGGAGTTGAAGTAGAAGTAAGAAGCGGCTATTGCCGAGCCCATCTCACGATGTTTATCAAGAAAGGAGAAGATGAAACTCGCCTTTCGCTGTCACTCCATCCCCGCCTCCGGTTTATGAGACTTGAAATTCTCAACAGTCGTAGAAATTCTTCACTGTCATCAGCCAAACCACTGATAATTGATAGAAGTATTTATTGTGAGTACATTGCTCGTCTTTTAATATTTGATTAACTTCAGGATTTTTTTTTTCATCTTCTTTGAAGATAGATAGGCATTTAGGAAAAGTACTTAAAGATCCATCTTCTTCTTCTTTTTTATTTTCTATCTGTAAGTAATAGCGAGTCGGAACTCTATCTCTCTGGAGTATGAACTACATTTGGTTGTTAATTGCTTGTTGCTTCTACACTGATCAAGAATTCTAAACACATTGCAAAGTAAAGTAAAGTAAAGTAAAGTAAAGTAAAGTAAAGTAAAGTAAAGTAAAGTAAAGTAAAGTAAAGTAAAGTAAAGTAATCAAGTCAAATATCGTACTGTATTTCGGCTAAAACTGAATAAATAAGAAGGAATAAAATTAATGTTACAAAAAAATTAATAAGTAATAATAATTAAACTCAAAAATATAATTTGTTTATAACAATCAAAATATCCATAAAACATGTTCTATATTGAAATTACACTAAAATAGCTGCTGTTTTAGAAGTGTGACCTTAAACGACTTGATAGTTTCCTGCTAATTAGTCAATAATGTAGCCAATTAGGTCAATTACTTTACAAGTGGCCAATTAACAATTACAAAGAGGAAATATTGTCTTGTAGTCGACTCCAATTAGATTAGCCTTTTCTGGCCTTTTGTCTTGAACAAGACTCTCCAGACTGTTTGTTGTTGTTTTTTTGCAAAACAGAACTGTAATATTATTGTCAAGCGCAAATGTTAGTTAAGAGAATTTTTAGTGAATTGATCATTAATAAAGTTTTTACGGTAGAAGTAAAGGGGTGAGTATTTGCGGCACTGTTCAAGTGATCATTTTTCTATCAATTAGAATTATGACTTTCTCTTGTCGAGTATAACGTTTCTCTTTACTCCGCGAAATTAAAGATTAAAGAAAAGAAACAAAGGAATAGCACAATTCTAGAAGTGTTCTATCAAATAGCATGATAGTAAAATAAAAAAAGTTATATGTAAAAATAAATTGTTCGTTTGTCAAACCATCAAGCATTTTAAGACATCATGGCTTCTTACTCATGTTAAAAAACGCTTTGCAGTATTGATTGAGGTCAATTTTTTCAAAGAAAAAAATATCCCGGAAGTGACTTTGACAATATTTCACTAATTTGATCACTTGTAGCCAGTATCAATTAAAACTGTAAAACAGCAACATTACCCACCATTTACTCGTGTTAATACACCTCCACTTGTTCCGGTGCAATTCAATTTTACAGACGCCTGCAAATAGCAGACTATTTAAATGGAAATCGTCTGCGCCGATTACTGACTATTAAGTATGGAAATGTGAGTATGAAAAATAAAAACAATAAAGGAAATAATGTCGGCATGGTTATGATACATCAATCATATCAGTTTCTCAGACATTAAGACTGTATAAAGATTGACGCTTGATTTAAGATTTGCTAATTATCGTGTTAATCAATTACACTATCAATTAGTTAAAAATGACGCTGTAATTAATATTCGAGTCGTCAGCAATGGCCATCAGTGGCTGGGATTGTTATGGTTTGTTTTTCACTTATATGAGAAAAGATCTGTCCACAAATGTTGAACAAATCTGCACATAAAATATTCAGAAATATTCACTCCTAAATTGAACTACTGATGAACAACACCTTTATCGTTGAATTAATAACTATTTTTCGACTGACAATTGCTGTAGTCTTTTATTTATTTGAAAAATAGCATTAAGTTTTTAGTAACATATTCAATCTTCTGGATTAAAAACACTCCTTTAAAATGAATCCTAAAACAGGTTTTACTCATTATTCATTAGAGCAACTTCAAACATAAACAAATACAATAGCACAATTTGAATAAACCATGCTTTTAAGTTGAAACACTTAAGACTGCCATTTTTCTTTGGAATTTTTCATTTTACGTCTGTGAATTGGTCAAATTTAGTTAAAATATTAGAGACCACGCGCATGGAATCTTAGCTTCAGGCTTCACGAGCTCTTAAATTCTTGTGATATTACAAGCTAATGTTATACGATAATGTCTGTTACAATCACTGCAAAAATTATATATTTGTTACTCCTTTATTCCGATTCTTTTGGACAATTCCTACAGCAAAAACATTGTAACAAAAAGAAAAGGTGGGCTTATTTGAAATAGTAAACCATATGTGTGGGATTAGTAACCCAAACGGCGTTAAAGATCAGACATCATCAAGATTACTATCTTTACATCTACCGCCTGATGCAGCGGTCAATCACCTTCCACATACAACAATGATTATTTAAAGAGGAACAAAGTGACACAAATATGTTTTTAATAACCCATAGAGCTTTAAGCCAGTATGATTAGATAAAGCCCGTAGTTTACAGAGAGCCTCATTCCATACCGTTGTTTGATGACAGTTCGTTTCAACACGTGATCTCGATAGCCGGTCGTTTGGTCGGTCGGTTTCTAATCAAGTGTCGGTTTGAACGACCCGCTGCTATCATCTTCGGCTGATGAGTTTGGACATCGTGTCACGTGATAAGAGAACAAAATAAGAGGAGAGACTGGAATCAGGTATAAACTAAGGTCATTGTAATTGAATAGTGTAAGTTGGTTTATAAAATCCTCTTTTTTGATTTTTAGTTGATTTGATTTGATAATTTTAAGTAGGCCTAGTTGATTTAACGTACAACTAGACCAAAACTACATGAGAACGTATTAGATAATCTCACAAACCTATAATTTCACAAAAATGTGATTATTTTAAGAGACTAGAACTATATCTTAAATAATTTATCAAGTAATTTACTTCTGCAAGTTTTGTTTTCTGAGAAACGTTAGTTTTTTTGTGGGTAATCATAGTTTCTCAGCAGAGATTTAATCTAATGGGTTTTAATAAGTTTCATACCCAAACAAAACAAAAAGATTGTTTTTCCTCTTAAACGAATATTTGTTATATCAGTTGTTTTTATCTTTCTTATAGTCTTTTAAAAGAAAAAAACACACATTATAACGTCTTTAAAATTTATTTTAATCAGTTTATTCCCATTTGTACAGCGCTTTGGGTTTTTAATCATTCAAAAGTAAGGCGCTTTAAAATACATGTTATTATTATTATTGTTGTTTGAAGGAATGCATGATTCCAATAAAATGATAGTTTCAAATATTTATGCAATATGGAAAATACATGAACTTTTTAAAAGTAACAAACGATTTAAGGAGTTAATGCCAATTGTACTCTTTTTTATTTCAATAAAATCAGAAAAATATCATGAAATAGTTCAAACAAATCCTTTTCATTCAATCTGAATATGAAATAAGATTCCATTTACACCCGTAAGTATTCATTGAAAATGCTTGTAATTAAACTATAGATGAGATACTACCATGTAATGAAAAATTTAATCTTGCATGGCAACATAAAGTTATGTAGTCGAAAACTCGGAATTGTTAATTAAAGTTTGTCTTTTGGTTCATAAGCTGTCCTCCAAATGCCAGAATTCATTATTTTTTTTTTTCGAAGCCAAAGATTTGCAAGCCAAAAGTTTCTCATTTTCAATTAAAACTCATCTCTTCTTTTTCTATTCCACATGCATCATCTATAGCAATTTCAATCAACAGAGTTTCATTTTCTTGCGAGCTAAGCTCCACGCTATCGGTGTGTATATTCTTGAGGCCTCGTATGTAATATATCGGCTTGAGGTGATAGCGGTGTGACTTGCGTAGTTGTCGAAATGTGACTGAAATCTACCCCGTGTTTCATACATGACAATCGGACAAATTGGCGCCCATGCAATCCTTACACCTTAAACCGACTGACGAGTTTCAGCGAGAAACTTTTCACTAACACGGTGATGATGCCTAAGATAAAAACCGATCAATGAAAAAATGACAATTTGCATGCTTACACTTGCTCTGACTCAAAACAATATGTAAGTGTTGACGCATTATGTAGCAAAAATACTTTGTTTTTAATAACTCCAGTCTCAACATAGCCTAAGTTGTTTTCAATATCATAATCCAAACGGGGATTAGTACGATTTTTTGAGCTTCATCCTCGCTCACCTACTTTATAATAAAACAGCTGTAGAATATGTCATGGATTTTTATTTGTTACAAATTACACACGGATCTTGTTTCTGATTACAGCTTTTTGATTACTATTCGACAATCATTTCTCGATATCAAATCACAAGCCCATTTATGATTACTGTAATTGGGAGTTAAATTACAATAAAGGAGCAAAATAAAACACTGGTGTAGACTGTCTGTATATTTGTGGTCGTCTTTATGCATATTTCGTATTTCAATTACCATAAGTACTAATGAAAAAGCATAAAATGTCTTTAAAAATCCATTTCATATCATTTTTTTCTCTGTTCTTTTCAATTATCGTAAGTATTTTCGAAGCTCATTTCTACAAAGACCATATCATGTGCAGCCAGAAACTTTTAGGCCGTAGCAATTTGATGAAATGGAAGTTCGCATAGGAAACATTGCTATAAATGGCGGCAAATACCCTGCAGGTTAATCTCATTCCTCACATTCAACTTCCTATCCCGCTTCTAGATCCTTTTTACTTTGGTAACGATAATTATACAATTTTATTTGCCTCCTTATAAAATTGCTATTAATGCAGTCATTTTATGATGTAAAAAGGTTGCAACACATCTTTATACCTAAAACGGTTGCAACAAATCTTTATACCAATCCTATGCATTTTTGTTCGATTGATACAATGACACAAACAAACTTTAAAGTACTTTGAATTTAGACTAGAATAATATTATAAAGGTTGTTTTCTCCATATTCCTTATTCCTCATATATCGTCAACGTCCAAACATGTAAATTGTTTATTGATCATTAATTAAACAACATGAACAAGTGGCATGGTTTCGGAGGAAACTTCAAAATTGAAAAAAAAAAAAAAAAAAACATGGTTAAATTCCCAAACTATAAATTTCACCAGTAGTAAACTAACAAAGTTTGCATCAGAAAATATCAGATACAAATTGGCTACAAGAACATCATCACATCTCACCTAACATTGCCTAATGTGTTATAAGATGGAGGTCTTTTAATGGATGCAAGAAAATAATGTACACAATATGGGCATTATGTGTGGTCGACAACTGTCCATTGTTCCAGCATCTGGCATTGAAGCATGACTACCGAATAATGACATCAAACTAAATGTTATTACAAACCGAATCCCGAAAGACACATATCAAACGCAGCTACCTCGCCAATTTTTACGCCGTTATTAACACAAACCGACATAGAAGACTACCAAACAATAAAGTTGTTTTAAATCATTTAACAAAATATTTCCAATGGGATTATAAACTTGACCTGGTAACATTCCAATCTTAATTATGACTTTCAACATCAAATACAAAATAACTTTTTCTTATTGAAAATGCCATATCTACACTGTAAGCGTGTGGTCAGATACTTTGTTTTTGCATGTTTCAAAAAGGCGGGAAGGACACGGAACAAGAAGCAGACAGCATCTCCAATCGTACGTAAAAAGGCAGTACCTTATACTATAACTGTTTATAGATACAACTTTTTATGTAAGAGCCTATAATATTAGAAATATATTAATATTTGTAAAGACACCGGCGAGCTTAATATGAATTTTTGAGCGTTTGAATTTATAACCCAATGAAGTTCACATTTTGGTCGGCGACCTAGTATTACCTTTAGCATGTGCTGTTATGATCCACCGATACATCAAGTTTGATCAACACTGTCTTAAAGATTTATAAGTGTCTTATATCTTCGTTGGTACTTATTAATTTCAAACATGTCAAATGAAAATGCTTGTCTGACAATCATACAGATTTAGCAAAACGGATCAACACTCTATAAATATGATAAGGATAAAAAATTTGTTTGAAAATGTTTATTCGCGAATTAAAGTTTTTAATATTTGTAGGTAGAAAACATTATTTTGTATTATCAAATACAACAAATTTAGAATTTTTGTATAGTTGTTTACTGTTATCAAACTGAATATAATTTTTTTTTTCTTGTGTTTAATGTTTGCAAAACTTTCAGATGAACATGTATGTATTGTCACGTTGTGTCATCATTGCGCATGTACGTTTTGTCCATTTTAGAAACATTGATACTTATTAATTAATAATGTTCTGAGCAGATTATCAAGTAAATTAGTTTGAAAATATTTGTGACTACGTTCCAATGATGTTGCTAAATACAAACTAGCTGTATTCCATGATTGCAGATAAGATAATAAACTGGATTTTCGGAAACATGAATGTTATTTGATGGTTCCATTCATTCCATAAAACTGTATTCCTTTA
>JXSR01S006537.1:48556-59691 GCA_000969725.1 Ophiothrix spiculata
GAGTCTATTCGTACAGGGGACCCACGGCTTTACGTGACTGTCCGACCACGGAGCAAGTAGAGTAAAGTTTCTTGCTCAAGGAAACAAGGAGACGAAAACCGCCCGACAATGTTATAGTTGTTTGATAAAAATCCTTTTTACAGCCTGAATTATGATAAGCAAAAATAATTATACATTACTCGTCCCCTCTCGCGTCCTTTATCATTTATTTTAAGAATTTTTTTTTTCAGTACTTTGTTATACTTCATATACAACTTGTTTTTCTTTTTGCAGAAGTTAAAAAATCTTTTCTACAGCCATGCAAAATGTATAATGAAGCATTTTCAGAAAGCAAATTATATTCTAGATCCTTGAATGAATAATAAATAATTCTAGTAGGGTTTTGTGATCACCAGAGTGGTCCAACTTGACGCTCATGATAACAAGAAAATAAAAAGACGTAGATATCATCACAACGTAAAACAAAATGGTGCTAAATAAGATTAAAATTAGAGTATAAAGCGTATATTTGTGATGACTCACCCCGAAAAGGGGGACTTTGCGACAGAACACTTTTCGAGAAACTGGTGAAAATTTTTAAAGCTTAGAAAATGCTATAACAGATAAAATGATAAAATCAAAAATGATATCATCTGCAAAATTCCCCCTTTCGGATGAGCCATCACATTTCATTTCTTATTTGTAAAATATTTTCTAATAAAAAAAATAAAAAAATGCTCCTCTTTCACATTTTTTCAAAACCCTGGACGAGAAACATACGACAAGAAAGTGAAGCTATACTCTTGGTAGGAAAGAGACAATACCATGAGACACGATGATATAACATATAGAATAAACTAGCATCAAACAAATTAGTTTGTCTCTCTACTAATGATGTGTAATTGACTTCTGATTCCATATAGATAAGATACCCGATCTCCCCATAGCTCTTATGATCTTTTTTCAGGATGAAGTGAAGAAAGAGCAGTAGAATCAAAAACGACAAACATCAGCCAGTATTATAACCATCACCGTGATCACCAAGCGGGATATATTCTTCGTCATCATCTTTGCGATATACTAATGTCATGAACTTGCATATTTTGATAATATCAGTTATTTGATTTTAAAGTGACTGAAAGGCTTTTTAAAACTGTTCATTTACCGGTCAGTTTGCGCCAAATTATAGATAAAGTAAAAGTGATTTTAATTATTTTTTGATGGTTATATACGAAATTTGGTTTAATAGTAGGCAATCTCATCATCCAAGTGCACTTAAGGGAGAGCAAGACAGGCGTGTCTACCGGATAATAACAGGGAGTAAACAGCCCGGAGAAGTGTGTGTTGCTTCTCGCGCAAGTTGATTTCTCCTCAGCGTAATACTCAAGTTGTTTGGCTCGCGACTACTGTATGTAGATAGTCCCTATCTGCTACGTGTGATTTGCGTCAGTTGAGAAGGCAAAAAGGCGAAAACGGTAGAAAAGACACGGTTTTGAGTTTGCACGGGGTTTACACAGCGCAAGATACTCAAACTATTGTGATTTCAAGTACTTGGAAGTCTTTTCTTGATTTCTTGAATGTCATATAGGGTAGTTATCCTCCACGTTTCTACTCAAGACGATTGTGTACACTCAATGCTTTGCCTCTTAGCCAATACAGGCGTGTGCCACTTGAAACTGAGCCACACAAAACGTGAGTGATGATATTAATTTAGTGTCTTTTATCACTACTAAATGCTATAGCTCATATCATATCTTGGTGAAATCAAATCAATTGACATTTCCAATTGAAAACTGTTCAAACACAGACAGTCAGAAAAAGCTCTTTTTCCTCATATTCTTGTAATAAAAACGTCCCATTTCCTAGCTGTTATGTTTGCAAGGAATCAAATCAATACGGAGGCTTTTTTCTTTAATTGACCACTGATCATGCTGATCAAACACAACTGGCAAAAGAGAACAACTTGCACACATCTTGGCAAAATCAGTCTAAATATTGTTCGAAAGTTATTTGTCTTAATACCCTGGACAACAATATTGTGAACACTATATTTGATTTTGAATGCAGTTGCAAATCACACGAATACTAGCATTATCATGATTATTGACTTAATACAAGTCTGAAAAGGTCATTTTTTCAGTTGAAAGATATGGATTTTCCTTGCAGAATGGCACAATAAGTGAGTGCTTTTGAAAGTTTGATTTCCCTTATATTCTCTCATATGCATAAGTTCAATCAATGAGACTTAGAACTGGGCAATGGAGATATTTTTATTTGGTTTTAAACCAGTATAAACAACATATAGTATAGACAAAATGCCTATATTTAAATTGTATTTATAATGTGGTCTTTTTGATGTAAACCATGTTTAAAAAAAATGTTTTATTTTTACAATTATGATGATGGATGAAAAACAAAATTACACTTTTTGCTACTTTTTACATGTTGAAATAACAGTGCAACATCTTTTATGACTATGACGTAGAGAATACATGTACATATGAATGGTAAAACCTTACTTTTGACTATTTGCATAAAAACCCTTAATGACAATATTCATTGCAACTCTTGAAACCATTACCAAATCGACATGCAAGAAAATTGACTGATCCTCCCTTGGAAACGCCTAGGTAATGTAAAAAATAAAACGATCAAAGTACTAAGAGTACGTGAACTATAGGCTATGCCAAGCCCAGGCTAGGCTAGGCTAGGCCTAGCTTTAGGAAATACTTTATCCATTTAATTAATTGTAAGTAGGGATATAAGTGGATAAGCTTAATAAGTGCCCCAATTGCTTAACTTAATTTCAACAATAACCAGTGACCTGAAGGCAGTGGTCAAAGAAGCGAAGTGTAACGTGCTGGGACATGCATTCAAAAAGAAGGGTTTTCTTACACCAGAGATACATACATGTAAAACCAAGTTGCCGAATATAGCAGTTTTGTAGGCATATTTTACCGCATCATGATGCTAACATGATACAGAATTTAGTAAAGACTTTTACAGACACACTTACTAGATTTACGGTATTGAAAAACACGATGCATTATAAATTTTGATATTTTGATAATACAGAGAACTGGGATTGAAAATCAACTACTATACGTTCAGATTTGAAATATTCTGCGTCAGGCCAGACTGAATCGATATAGAACAATATTCATCATAGTGACTTAATTCCGAATCATTAAATTGTTGGCAAATTATTAACGGATTCAGCTAAATGGTACCACCCCATTTTATCGCGGACATTCAACTCACCATCTACATATGGTTAATTTCATTTGGTTAAGCCCCCTGTTCTTATCATTATCCTCTTCCAAAAATTATTCTAAGTTCTACTCAACTTTTTGGAGTTTCTTTACTTATTTTGCTTGCAATTTGGACCTCATGGGAGCGCGCTTCAAGATTTTTTGATTCATCATGGGTATCAAGATGTCCCATACTATTACCGATCCTTCAGTCTTCACTTCATGTATCTGACAACGATCTTCCTTTCTCGCGCCAGCTGGTATATCTCACAGCTCTCTTCCGATGCTTATTCATACTCAACTATTGCGATTCTATTATCTGAGCATGCGGAATGATTCAATAAAGGTTTGGACTGCCTATTGCACATGCTCAATGGCGTAGGATATTATGGATTTGTCATTATGATAGTATATGACGCATGGGCAATAGTAATGATGACTCGGAAACTGACCGTGAAGACCAGTCGGCTTTTATTTACAATGGACAGCCAAACAAGACACAGAAGCACAATTCGTGCCATTGTCATACATGACTTTCAAAACTTTTCCCATGATAACTTCATAATCTATATATTCTAAAGACAAAAGATTAAACTTATTGCATTGATAAAGAGAGAATCCTCAAGAGAGATCTGCTAAAATTGTGGGTGAGCAAGCAAGGAGCAAGGCTCAAGGTTAAGCTTAACGCGGTATGATTGTTGTTACTTTGTTGCGGGCGGGAAGGTGAAGATATGACCTGTGATGCCCGTTCAAGAAACATCTCTATCATAATCAACTTGGGTTATTCCTCCACACTCTAGGCTGTTAACACACGGCGATACCTTTGAGAACGTATCACCAGATTTACCTTCATCATGTTAACAGTTCCGAGCAGATTACAGACTCGTCGCCTCAAGCAAAGTTTGGACAGTGAATAATCATCTTCAATTATTTCAATATCAGAGGTTGCGAACTTTGATGTTGAAACCATGCTTCACACGGATTAGATCATTGTTGTTGCTCCCATTTCGAAACTTTTTAAATGTCCCAGTGGCCCAGAAAATAGGCCATCATAGGAACAGATACAAAAGACTGTTAAAACATGTGTACTTGTTGACATTTGGTACATGTGCGTTTACTACATCACCATGATTACCCCAGATGACTACCCTTTTATTTGAAATGGTGGGTCCCTAAGACATTTATTAAAGTGGATGTATAAATGCCAAAATAGATATAAAACAAATTGAACTACGGTTAATATGAATCTTCCACTATACAGTGAGGAAATACGTTGCAAATCTTCCATTTAAATGTGAAGGAAACGTATCCCATACTCATTGGGAATAATTCTATGCTCAATTATTAGCCTATCATATATTAGTACTAAAACTCCTTCCATGCAAAACATGGAATATATATTAGTATTCAATGCTAAACATGGAATAGGTATTAGTATTCCATGCTAAAGAAGGAATAGGTATTAGTGTTTCATTCTAACCATGGAATATGTATTAAGTATCAATAGGTATTAGTATTCCATGCTAAACATGGAATAGGTATTAGTATTCCATGCTAAACATGGAATTTGTATTAGCAGTGTTCCCTCGAGTTTTTTGAGCTTGCACTAATTCGAGCAATTTGATAAAAGGTGAAGAGGTGCTTACGCCAAAATTATAAGCCGAAGCTGAAAATTGGACAAATAAGGCAAGAAAAAGAATCTTTTTTACATGTCGAAGAGAGAATAGAATTAAAACCAAATCAACAATGGTCAATGTGAATCTTTAACTGCTACACAATGAGGACAGACATCAGGAAACCTCATGTTTAATTTCAGTGTGTGAAGGAAATCTATTCCATACTCACTGATTATAAGTCTTTGTACAACGTACAATAAGTATTCATGCTCATTCCATGTAAAATACCAAATAGGTATTAGTATTCCTATGGAATATGTATTAGTATTCCATGCTCATCTATGAAAACCATCTATGGAATCATCTATTCCATAAGTATTAGTATTCAAGCTCATTCCATGTAAAATATCAAATAGGTATTAGTATTCCTATGGAATATGTATTAGTATTCCATGCTCATCTATGAAAACCATCTATGGAAGCATCTATTGAATAGGTCTCTGGTATTGCATGTTCATTTCATGCTAAATATGGAATAGGTATAAACATGGAATGGTTTTTAGCATTCCATACTCGTTCTATGCAAAAGATTTGAATAGGTGTTTGTATTCCAGACCAGTCCTGGCCTATATTATTTTAAACACACAAATTTAGGAGATATGCTTGCATTATCCATAAATAATTCGACAGAATACGGCGTTTGTGGCGCTGCGCGCAACAACCTCGCTGCTATGTCACTAACTTTATTTGGTCTTTATAGAGGATTTACTAGACAGAGGAGACATTGGTCAATGGTCAGTAGTAAGGGTTACTTAAGGGATCTGGGCAAGATCTCTAAAGAAAAATGTATGTCAGCCTGTCACGATAATACGCATCTCTAACTTGCGTAGCCCGTTTTGCGATCTTGCTGCGCGCTCATACATTTTAGTAAAACGCCCAACTAGACTGTACAAAAATCTCAGCGTAATGTTTTTATGCATAACAACCATAACGCAAAACATTGCCACGCTAAAACTCTTAGAACGACCAAAGACTTGCAATGACTTTGCAGATTCTGCGAGCACAAAAGGCTAAACGTTTGTCCTTACAATAAGGTCAATATGTCAATCCCGTAGCCTGAGGACCACACTAAATAATAGCATCAACAGGTGTTAATAATGCTGGGGTTGTCCTTGTTCAAGGCTGGGTCAGCCCCCTCTTTATGACCCGCCTGGGGCTGATGTGTCCTTATGGTGACTTTACAAAAGCTATACCCCATGTCCTCATAGTTAGTTCACATCCCCAGGGATCTATTTAGCGTGTAAAGCCAGTATCACTTATCACTTAATTAAACCTATGGTATGGTCGACAGATCAGTATAAGGAAACCGGCTGGAGAGTTTAGTCGGGAGTATTTGTACATGTAAAAGAGAGTTCAATGGTCAAATAGGCGTCGCGGTTTGTGAAATTTGTAGTAATTTGTTTCTGATTGTGATTTTCTGGTCTGTTGGAAAATGATGTTCAAGTACAATCAATTTGTAATTAATATGGGGCGTTTTTGCCAAAGAACATCCCTCTAGGTGTAACTAAGAAACTTGTGCAAGGAATTTTGGAGTTATTTGAAAATGTCAGCTTCATATATTAGATAATTTCGATTAAGGTGGTTGATAGAATACTCATTAGGCCTAATTTGATCTCATTCATCTTGTTTATGTCATCAGCATGTTTGTCTTAATATGTCAAGAATCATCATCATCAACAAAATGCCCAACACAAGTTCAATCTGGAAGATTTGTGAATACAGTGTACACCTCGCTCACCCCAGAACAATCATGCAAAACATGGAATAGGTATTAGTATTCGATGCCAAACATAGAATATGTAGGCTATCAGTATTTAAAGCAAAACATTAAGATTGGTAAATACAGCATACTCCATGCTCACCGCAGAACAATCATGACAATACTGTGTTATTCCATGCATCAACATGAAATAGGTATTAGTATTCCATGCAAAACATGGAAAAGGTTTTAGTATTCAATACAAAATATTGAATATGTAGGCCTATTAGTATTTAAAGCAAAACATGGAAGATTGGTGAATACAGTATACTCCACGCTCACCCTAGAACAATCATGACAATACTGTGTTATTCCATGCATCAACATATATTCCATGCAAATCGTGGAATAGGTATTAGTATTAACATTGGAATAGGTATTAGTATTCGATGCAAAACATGAAATATTCATTCGTATTCCCTGCAAAATATGGAATAATCATTAGTATTCTATTCCAAATTTTTAAGTAGGTATTACAGTATTTCATGCAAAACATCGAATAGGTGTTAGTATTCCATTCAAAAAACGGAATGGAGTTGATTAATGATATCGATAGTTGGTGGTCATTGTGTAGGCTTATCAATATTGTATTAAATAATTCAGCATTTAGGAATAACGTCGTGTACAAAATGATGTCAGTCAACTTAGCACATAAGTGCTAAAGTAACTCAACCATCAACCATTCCAGAAAACTTAGGGATATCCTAAAGAATCTCAAATAACGGAAATCAAGGTAGATGACAAACTATATCTTTACTACCCTTCTTTTACCAAAATTCCAATTATTCATATACTAAGAGTATTCCGGTCAATCTGATAATTTTTGGACACCAACTTTTCCATGTTGCTCAGAGTTCAGAGTTGTTACTTCGATAAAGAATTTCAATTACAAGGTTTGATTAAACTTCATCACTTCCAAGTTCAAGGGCTAAATTTTACCGTGGGAATCTCAAGTCATTATATGTTCCAAGTAGCTCCAAGTTTTTAATTTTTCGGGTGGGTAAAAATCTGACGTTCAACCTAATCAATTGGTCATTAATACCTATTAATACCATCATCTTAATGATAGTTGACTTTTAAGTGAAAGAATGTGTCTATTTGGGTGAATTTAGATGAGCCAGACTGTCTCAATTCGTTGCCTTCTGGCTGATCACGATGGATCTTTGGGAAACTGACAGGGCTGATGACGGGAGGCGTGGGGAGAGTCTCTGTATCTCTTCTTTTACAATCTAGACTATTGAGTTCAAAATATTTGAGAAGAAATTGGTGTATCGCTAAAGGCATGCATGAGAATGTTGGCAGTCTTTGGTGTTAAACAGAGGGGATTAGGTCGTCAATATCAGATGGAAGAGTGCTTCATACATTCTGTCCAAACATAAGTTTGATCAACGGAAAAATGATTTGTTAACGCATGAACAACGTGTGTTTTTTTCCTGCAAGCATATATGTTCTTCTTTGGCCTAAGTTTGGGCATATTCCGAGAAAATTCAGTAGTTTTTCTGAAACGTAACACATTATTGTGCACAAAATGACCCGACTACCTTTACATTTCAAATAGACATGATCTCCAATTTATTTTTGTTAGTTTCTCAGTTGATGAAATTGACGTATACAAATATTGAATTGATACAAAGTTATCTCATACGTGTGCATTACAGTGAACATACGGATCAGTAGCCTGGTAGCCAAGTAACACCTCGGGATACGCCTCATGAAAGCCGGTGTAAAGTTTCCCAAGATTTTAAAGGTATCAGTTTCTATATATGCATTATGCATGACTAGGGGATTTTACTGTTTGAAATTACCCATGCTACTGGTTCAACACTTTGTACAAATTATTTGATTTACTAATTCAATAATATATTTTGAACCTACATTTTTTACTTACTTAATGTTACAAGGATTATTTTGCGCTTTGACGCTTTAAAAAAGTGGCGCAATTAAGTTTGGAAGCATTTTACGTAGATTACTTGTTTAACGCTTATATAAGGTCGCATAAAAATAAAGTTGTTTCTCGTCCCCTCCCTCTTCACTTTTTGGTGCCGCACCATTTTGTTTTCAAAAATGCTAAAAAGATGTTGAAAATTGAGCTCGTTCAAATATCAAGACCCCGCCTTCCTTTTTAAAGGATTCTTTAAATTGTTGATGTTTTTAACGTTGGAACTGTCATCAAACCAACATCTATCCATATCACATAGAGTTAAAAGACAGCTACTGAATGTGTAGTCAACATCTACCGAGGGTAAACGTGGATCGCCCGGACTCTTCCCAACCTAAAAAAAACCCACCTCCCTCCCTCCTCACATTTTGAGAAACCATCGGACGAGAAACAACTAATTTTTTATGTGGCCTTATGATAATGGTGAAATGATAAGAAACCAAGAGCCATCATCTGTGGGTTTCTAACAATTCAACATCGAAACAAATTGATGCCCAGGTTTCAATGAATTGTTGAAAAGTGATATCATAGGTCAGTAAGATATGGCCATTGACTTTTACATGTCCCACATAAGAGATCAGAGCCCGGGGATCAGAGTTGTTAACTAGATGAAGAATCTTAATCACATGGTCTAATTGAAATTTTCCTCACTTTCAAGTTCAAGGGCTACCTTTTGCCGTGGGAATCTCAAGTCATTATATGTACCAATTTCCTAATTTTTCGTTGGGTAAAAATCTGACGTTCAGCCTAATCAATTGGCCATTAATGTCTATTAATACAATCATTATAATGATCGTTGACTTTTAACGTGTGCATTACAGTGAACATACGGATCAGTAGCCTGGTAGCTAAGTAACACCTCGGGATACGCCTCATGAAAGCCGGTGTAAAGTTTCCCAAGATTTTATAGGTATCAGTTTCCATATCTCTGTATGCATTATGCTAAAGGATTTTACTGGTTGAAATTGCACATGATACTGGTTCAACACTTTGTACAAATTATTTGATTTACTAATTCAACATGTTCAATAATAATATATTTTGAACCTACAATTTTTGCTTACTAAATATTACAAGATTTATTTTGTTCGAATTGACGCTTTAAAAAAGTGGCGCAATAAGTTTGGAAGCATTTTACGTAGATTACTTGTTTAACTCCTATATTAAGATAATGGTGAGATGATAAAGAAACCAAGAGCCATCAACTGTGGGTTTCTAACAATTCAACATCGATACAAATTGATGCCCAGGTTTCAATGAATTGTTGAAAAGTGATATCATAGGTCAGTAAGATATGGCCACCGACTTTTACATGTCCCACATAAGAGATCAGAGCCCGGGGATCATAGTTGTTAACTAGATGAAGAATCTTAATCACATGGTCTAATTGAAATTTTCCTCACTTTCAAGTTCAAGGGCTACCTTTTGCCGTGGGAATCTCAAGTCATTGGGTAAAAATCTGACGTTCAGCCTAATCAATTGGCCATTAATGTCTATTAATACAATCATTATAATGATCGTTGACTTTTAAGTGAAAGAATATGTCTATTGGGGTGAGTTTAGATGAGCCAGACTGTCTCAATGCGATGCCTTCTGGCTGATCACGATGGATCTTTGGGAAAACTGACAGGGCTGATGATGGGAGGCGTGGGGATAGTCTTTGTATCTCTTGTTTTACAATCTAGACTATTGAGTTTAAAATATTTGAGAAGAAATTGGTGTATCGCTATAGGCATGCATATCTGGACTGGGTGGTGAACTAATTGAGAACGTTGGCAGTGTTGGGTGTTAAACAGGAGGGGGGGGGGGGTAGGTCGTCAATATCAGATGGAAGAGCGCTTCATACATTCTGCCCAAACAAATGTTTGATCAACGGAAAAATGATTTGTTAACGCATGAACAACGTTTTGTTTCCTGCAAGTAAGGTTCCTCTTTTGGGCTTATCCGAGAAAATTCAGTAGTTTTTCTGAAAACTTAACACATTATTGTGCACAAAATGACCCGACCACCTTTACAGTTCAAATAGACATGTAACGATCTCCAATTTAATTTTGTTAGTTTCTCAGATGATAAAATTGGCGTATAAAAATATTGAATTGATACAAAGTTATCTCATACGTGTGCATTACAGTGAACATACTGGTAGCCAAGTAACACCTCGGGATACGCCTGATGAAAGCCGGTGTAAGGTTTCCCAAGTTTTTATAGGTATCAGTTTCCATATCTCTGTATGCACTATGCTAAAGGATTTTACTGGTTGAAATTGCCCATGATACTGGTTCAACACTTTGTACAAATTATTTGATTTACTAATTCAACATGTTCAATAATAACATATTTTGAACCTACAATTTTTGCTTACTAAATATTACAAGGTTCATTTTGTTCGAATTGACGCTTTAAAAAAAGTGGCGCAATAAGTTTGGAAGCATTTTGCGTAGATTACTTGTTTAACTCCTATATTAAGATAATGGTGAGATGATAAAGAAACCAAGAGCCATCAACTGTGGGTTTCTAACAATTCAACATCG
>JXSR01S006538.1:48610-60843 GCA_000969725.1 Ophiothrix spiculata
TGTTCCTTTCTGTATAAATAATTTACATGTAATCATTTTCCATTTTGATTTGAATTGTTCCCTGGATTATTAAGTTAAAATCATTGTATTTAAAATACTTTGAGATGTGTTGATTTATCGTTGCTATACAATAAATTTATCGAGAAAGCGTTTTGCTGCATTAGATTATGGTTAGAATTTCATTTGTCTTCTTGATAAGATGCCAAAGTATTTTTACGATTTACATTTATCAGGGAATTGGGGGCGAACAAAATTATCTGACATAAACCCAATTCAGGCTTATAATTGTTTTCTGCTTTTATATTTTGTAAGGCGAACCTGAATTATTTGTTTTTGTTGATTATTAATTATTTAATTAAAGATACAGTCAACCCGTCATTTTCAGAAATGCAATATGCTTTGTAACTCACCAATCGATAATTAAATCCATATAAAATATACATTTCTAGATATGGATTTGCATACACGTAGAAGATGATGGTTAGCTCAGTTTTGGACCAAAATGTATGAAAGGTTCAAAAACCCTTGTTCTTGGCCCAATATATTTGTAAACAACCTAACAGTGTCAGGCCTTCTCAAATTGCGGCCTGCGGGCCAAATCCGGCCCGCGAACTACTTTTATATTTGGCCATTTGATTGCCTCTGGAATACAGAAGTACATAGAAAAAGTATTGAAAAGGGTTTTAATTTGGCGTTTGTCCTTGATGGCCCACCAACAAATAACTAAATTTTGGAAAAATTAAAGTTGGTCCTCTTATACTGTTTAGAATCTAGAAACACATCTCCAGGAACACATTTCTCAATTCAAGTCCACAACTGATCGTACCATCATCTTCTACATGCAGATCCACATCTAGACATTTATACTTTTATATGGATTTACATATTGGTTGCTGAGTTACAAAGCACAAAATATTTCTGAAAATGAGGGGTTAACAGTGCCCTTAAGAAACTAGATTATTGGAATCATTCATTGCCACATTAAGTGTTTTTTCTGATGGAATGATGTTTTGCAACTTAGGATAATTTCCAATTTTGTAAAAACAAATAATAGATTGCGTAAAAGGGTCAGATGATTAATTGGATTTCCCAAAACTGGAATATATTTGTTTGTTTGACATTAAAATAGTGCTTGGGAAATCCCCTCATGTACATCGTTGAATAGATTCATCAGGATCGTTGGAATACATGGGTGATAAATTCATTGAAACTGATCCAAAAGTTCACTTACTTTGTGTACGTTTCGGCAAACCCTGTTGCCTTTGTCAACACTGAGATGAGACTGATGCTGCTTGTTGTCTCTTGGCGACGATGTTGGTGTTGCCAGTTGAGTTTTCACTATGGAGGATCTCATCAAACATGTGATTCAGAAAATATTGCCCCTCGTCTCTATTTATGGTGGTGGTCCCTCTTTTGCGTATCTCATCGGCAAAGAACAAGACAGATACAAACGCTTGGTAAAGGTAGACTATAGATATATGTATTGGAGATCAATTTAGAGTTAGCGATATACTGGAGAATCGACGGTGTTATGTGTGTTATACGGTATATATGGCAAATTAACCAACCCCTCTTAATTGGAAAGACAATTACTTATTTTGGAAAGATGTCAGCACTGTTCTCTTATAGTAAATATTTGAAATTTATTTTGTTTCAAAAATTCAAAGCAATATAATATGTTTTAACAGGAAATATGTTTAAACATTTAGGGAAGAAATTGTTTAACTTGTCGATTATCAACACAACGTTAGTAGCTTTGATATTGCTACGTTCAGTTAGAGGAGCGAATGAGCGATAGAATAGTATATAGGGCGGACTTTGATTCCAGAGGACTAAGGTTACTTTTACACTGGACAAATTTGTATAAAGCATTATAATACAAAGGCTGTCAGCTTTTACCTCATAACTTTTCTGCCAGTGTCGGCATCTACTTTGACTTCCAATAATTATTTTATAACCAATGACAAAAATATGAGACAAGTTTATTAATTTTTCATTTATTTCCCATCGGCAAGTGCTCTTTATTATGTGTGTGTGATGTGATATCTCAAAGGAAATTCTTTTTTTGACAATTATGGCAGTGTCATTTATGTGCCCAATAAGATCGATTCTTCAAGGAAACCCTCTTGGTCTTAAATGACACATATCAGAATGCACAATACCGAGCTATTATGAGGTACATTGATCTCTTAGCATTGTATTTTTGCGACAGTAGCAGAATATCAAATCATTTCAAGTTATTCTAACCAGGATAAAATAGCTTATAAATAAGTTACTGATTTGGTGACCCGGGGGCCACTTAGACATACTGTTGTACACATGCGTGAACAAAAAAAAACACGGAAAAAGGGGGGTATTTTTGTCAAGGGGCACGGTCCGTACGTTTCGTGTTTAGGGGTCAGGAAACACTGATTTTCAACAAAAAGGGGGTATATATATTTCCGTGTTCAAACGAAGGAGGCGATATGTAGGTAAATTCATAAATTACTGTACATAGATATTATCCCTGGAAAAAATCGAGTACAAAAATAGTACAACATTCCTAAGGTGCACATTTGGAACATCATTTAAGTACAATTTGAGTACATTTTTAGTACAAAAATTTGTACTATATTTGTACTAAAACTGTACTATAATTGTGTTCCAAATGTGCACCTTAGGAATGTTGTACTATTTTTGTACTCGATTTTGTCCAGGGATTGGATACTGTTAGGATAAAATGAGGTTTAAAACAAAGTATGCGTGTTTCGGGGTAATTTTTTATACTTTATTCAGGGCATATGGTTTAAACTTATTTAAGGTGTGTATATTTAGAAAACCTTGTTAAGGGGGTAAAATGAAAGGAATAACGGCATGAAAACCTTGTTTAGGGGTCATTTTTAAGGCTACTCGAAAAACGTGTTAAGGGGGTATTTTTTGTTCACGCATGTGAACACCATTATAGCTTAGTGCCCCCCCCCCCCGGGTTTGGTGACAAAATATTCTATATGTTATAGAATAATTTGAAATTGAGTACGCTTATTTGTATTAGTAATTCAATTCTGAGAAAAAAATGTTCTAAGATATGCGAATACTTTTTAAATAAACATGTGTAATGCATCACGTTGTTCAAAGATATAATTCCAGCTTGGAGCCTCTTTGTACCCTTGGACGAATTGTTGTAACTTTCTTGAGTGAATATATCTGCTGAAAACATATCAACAACAACAGTAACATGGATATAGAGGGTTCATGTGATTCATTGCTCATGTTTATCCTGACGGCGGAAAGACAACAAGTATAAAAAATTATGATTAACATTTCATGGATGTCGTTTCCTAAATTAATGTTGCATTGTATCAGTAATATGAAATGCAGATAAATTTTTTAAGAAGAAAAGAACCTGTTGATATTGTAAAGGAGTATCCTTCTTTTTGGATTCCATGGTAGTTTATTTTTTCTTATGTTCATAGGCATAAATGCAAACTTAGAATCTCAATTCAATTTCCTTACTTCCATATTATTTTTCATGACTTTGGACCTATTTTCTTTCAATTTCTTCACTTGCAAGCTTAAATTGTCTCGCTGTCATTTCAAAATGAACATAATTGCACGTTTTAAATTTACGTATATTGCTATAAACATGGAGCTCTTTTAAACAAAGTGACATACTTACAATTTTAGATAAACACGCCATTTAAATACTCTCCAAGTAACATGCATATAGTATTATGAATTTTGTATTTCTGAAGCTATGGGCAATAACCATTGTGTTTAAAGGCGCCAAACTTTTTTAATTACTGAGTATTTGGAACTATGACGATTTTATTTTCACCATACTATTTACTGGTAATAACACTAATCTACGAGGTGTGTTTGGCGTGCTTTTTATTTGAATACAAACAAACAAACAAGCAAACGAAAACACAAGCAAAAAAGGTAAATTTGAAAATAATTGTTCACTTTTTTTACAAAATCATTAATTGTCGGTATTGAAACAAAATCCAATATAAAACAATACTTTGATCATTCAGTTTGGTCTAAATTCAATTTGAAATCTGAATCAAGATCTTTATCAGCAATGCATCATGAGACACTATTGTACCAGATAATTCCGAACCTGATCAGGTGCTTGGTCCGGACTGTTAAACAACCTCCGTATCGTTCTAACGTCATGGAACACTCTTACCTGTTTTATTATTGTTTAAAAGGTGTTTTAATGCATAATATTATCTATATGACAAAGGATCACGGATTATTCAATTTAATTTAAATAATTACAAAGGTACTTCATAGATTTTCAACGTAAATAAAGCACAAATATTACTAAATTGTGGTTATTATTAAAACAATACGTTTATTAATTCAATATTTTTTTCAGTTCATCACATATCGCTAACATTGGACAGTTTTCTAGTTACATGGTACAGTTCCAGTAACTGTGGTCGATCAATATCGCATGCCCCTTAAAGTATCATGACCCATTTCGTAGTGACATTATATGCTTATTGGTAAAGAGATATCTTGGACAGAGGTTTTAAAGTGATTCGCTCAGTTTTCAACATTACAAAAATGTCAAAAAATAGGTCATCTTTAAAAGTCCAGAATTTGAGCCTGTCCATTGTCTTATCTTGTTTGTGCTTCATGTTTTTTCTCTCCTGTGATTTTGTTTCATTTGATTATTATTTTTAGCTATTGACATATAATTTTATCTTGTATAGGGGTGTACCATTATCAGATCTTATTGGTCTCCCGGCCACTCCTCCATATACTAGTATCTGGAAATAAAGAACCTTGAACCTTGAACCTTGAAGTCCGTCTACCCATCTTGTGCTATGCAGTTTACATAAATGGATAAACTTTCCTAGAGCTGTAGACACGACGTCAGGATAGGTCTTGCTCCTTTTACATTTTATAAAAATGCTTTCCTTCCCCATAGATCAACTATATGACGAAAAGCTTTCATATGATTTATTATATGATTCATATATCGTTTGAGTAACATGTCTTGTAGGATACAAAATTTTGGGTGATAGGCTACCCTGATAAATTCCATTCTCTTTAATAATAATTATTATATTTTCACGATAGTAAATCCAATACAAATACTCTGTATAAAAATGTCATTAGGATTTAGATTTAATCCTTCAGTTTGATTGTTTGATGTCATATTGTTTTTCTAGCTCATCAGTTATCACTTCTAGTGTCGGGCCTTTTTGGACATGAGCTGTTTTACCGAGTGACATATAAACAGTCGAATCACCACGTCGACATTCCAGCTCGGTGTAGATATCGTCTACTGGATGCTGTGAGATATAATATTGTGGCTTAGGCTTTGAGTCCAATTGCCTAAATCTTAAAACAAGTATTAATCCAATTATGAAAAATAAGATTGTTAAAATGCAAGCAACAATTGTTGAGATAATCCAGTACATAACAGAAGAGTTTTGCGAAGAGCAGATATTATGACATTTGCTGCTAAGTCCTGTTTCAGGCTTAATATAACTATTAGTCTCTGAACTTGGTGTGTTGATGATGTTATTATCAATTACTTGTGGAGGAAGTTTTAAATGCGTCGAGTCTGTTGACTCACTTTTATGTTTAATATTAGGATTTCGATATACTTGAAATGGTCCGATATGACATGTCTGTACAAATTCTGGAAACACAGGACTTGAAATTTCACAAAGAAATACAACATTATTGTCACTCACAGTAGGTGTGAAAGTGAATCCTAAGTATACACGTGTACCCTGTAAAGTCTGTGTTGCTTTAGGTACCCTGTTACCACCGGTGCGACTCCATTGAATGTTAACTCTCGGATTGGCTACCTCTGAGCTACAACTGAGGTTTATTCGTGTACCTTCCATAACCTCTAATCGATCCACTTCAGAACACATGGGATCCGATTCTCCAGGTGTGTACATAACTTGTAAATCAAGTGAAGCTTGTGATACTAATTGTTGGTCGTTGTTTTTGTCAAAGATCTTGCACAAATATTCCCCTTCATCAGATCTTGTGACCTTCATAATTGACAACAAATACACAGTAGATCCGTCTAACATTTGGCGTATTGCAAGATATACTCTTTCTCCAGCGTTATCTAAGACTTCACTATCTACAGATAACCTTTCAGTATTACCGTTAATTTTACTAAAAATTGCCATTTCATGGCTTGGTTTCATTTTTACAACTTCGCATCGGAGTGAAAATATTCCTTCTGTTTCCACAGGATTCACAGGTGCTGTAGCAGTAACAGTTGTTGTGGCGTCGACAGTTATTATCAATAGGATTTGAACAATGACGGCAACTAACGTTACATATTTGAATAAAGACCTCCTCATGTAATACTCCATGTTGGGACTAATCAAAATGGTCAAAGAAACATGAGACAAGAAAAGGGCAAGGTAACCTGAACTTGTTACCAACAATATGATACAATGATACTTATATACTTTAGTAGTTATCTACGCGCAAATCCAAGAGGATTTGCAGTAGAAACTGGCGGCAAATGTTGATGGTTTAAGCAATAATCCAGTACGAACAGGAACAAATATCTACCATTAAAAGGTTTGCCGCTTCATCGCTACATGTTATAAGATGCGGATTAAGTTTGCTTTTTACATTTATAGTAGAAATTGGTTTGGCAAATTTGCAATCCAATACTGTGTAAACATCCAGTCTCGAAGTTACTGCCGTCAAAGTGTTTTGGTCGGTAACAGTTGTTTTTAGCAGTATGTATACTTGCTTTTAAATCTCATCTTATACTTATAATATCCAATAATTTGTGAATTTTCGTACATATCGCTTCTTTTGTTTGAGTTGGAGTTTCTTTTGAATTTTGCAAATTGCAACGTCTGTTAGAAAGTATATTTCAGACTGATTTGTCACGTAACTATTCGCGATTCCATAACTTCAGTTAGTTAAGATGCTTAAAGCACACAATGTAAATGCTCTATCATAAAATCATAAATACGACATCATTTTAACAAAAGTATAACTTTCCAGGCGATACATTTGTTTCTTCATATAGCGACATATTGTAAATCAGAGTGTTCCAAGTGCTTGCTGTCAATAACACAGTTTAACTGTAGTAATTCAGTAAACTGGTGCCTTATTGGTGATAATTTCTCTATATATATATATATTGTCGACAATCTGCAAGTCCATGTGTGTGGTGTGTCCAAAAATACGTCAAGATAATAAAACGTGATTGTTCATCAGTAGCACCGGTCAAAATAAATTGAAAAACTTAAGTACAGATGACTATCTTTTGAAGACACAAAATTGAAACCATTACATTCGGTCCAAAACGTCGATACTATCTGATCTGCTATCGTCCGTATCAAACGAGAGAATCTTCAGGCGCATCAATCGTCAATATAGCTGTGTCAAATTTAATAGAAACAGTGTTGAGCTGAGATGTATTAATTCAATAAGGCGACGTATCACCAGGCAAAAAGCCGTTTGTTCAAGCGTCGTTAATCATATTAAGCATACTTGATCCTCGCCGAAAGAAGAGTGTCGGTTAACCGCAGTTCGTACTTTTAATTTTTCCAACATAATACTTTCACAGAAATATTAACCGATAAGATAGATTGCCGCAGAGTGCAATATAGGCATATTCATTGTACAAATAAACCTGAGTTTCAGGAGTTATACTTCGACGATAGGAGGATGCTAATAATGCCGAATATCCCTACAAAATGCGCTAGTCCCCATGGGTTGTAAAACGAGATGTTTTTAGTGTACACTAAAACGTAGCGAGGATTACAAACTAAATACACACTTGTCAAGTCCCGAGAGATGCGTATTGGTTTGTGAACTGTGCTTAGCTTCGCGATGCCTCATGGGATATGGAAGATATTAATATTAATATCAGTGGTAATATAAATGAAGTGGTGGCGTAAATGCTGCAAGTTCTCCGATAAGTTCACGCCGAGCTTGTCATGTGTGAAATAGGTAGCTTGTCTTCAACTAAGGATCAAAAAGTGATATGCGCGGAGGGGGGGGCGGTATTCGGAAAACTGGTGTTAAAGCCATAAAATGTCATATGGATGAATGACTTTATGGTATCACGTTTACACAGTGCATTAGTTGCATGATGCATTTCAGGCTTAATCTTTCGTAAAATATTCGCTATTAAGGACTTAAGTGTCTAAAAGATAAATATAATAAATGAGAACTATTACAGGGCAATTTGCTGGGTGCTAATTGTATCAAGTCACGCATGTGTGCCACTGTTCTTAAGTAACATAAATAATGTATCCTTTCTTTTAACGGGTAGTGGTTTTTTTTTTCGCTTTGTTGTTTCGGTGACATACTTTATTGACATACAGACTGTTTTAAAATGTTTTTCTTAAGTAGTACGATAACATAAAATGTATTCTATTTCACCCAGTTGCAAAGCGTCGAGATAGATTAACTTGAAAATTATTCTTAATATTTTTACATAGTTCGTCTTATCCGCCGTTTTTTGGTATTTTGTGAAAGAAAAACAGGGATTATGCATTTAAAGGCCCTGGCAACCCTTCGTTTTCGGAATTGGTTTTTGCTCTGTAACTCAGCAATGGGTAATTAAATCTAAATAAATGTCTACGAATTTGCATACTGAACATGATGGTGAGGTCAATGTTGGACCAAAATGTGTAATTTTGGCCTAAGGTCCAAAAATCGTGTTTTTGGCCCAATTTTTAAGGGAAAGCTTACTATTTTTTTCTTTGGTGAAATTTTTGAACTTTTTACTTTTAAGAATCTAAAAAGCAATATATTTTTTTATCAGCTTTTAAGACATTGGTAATAATTATTGGTCCAAAAATGTCTAAAATCCACCCGCTGCCTCCATTTTTGGCAAAATAGGACACTCTTTGACCTATAAATTACCACATCTTTGGTTTGCTTTGCATATCAACAATACCGACAAGAATAACAATAGCAACAAAAACAATAGCAACAACAATAATGGCAGTAATAGAATGGATCATGATGCACATTCGAAAAGAAATGTGAAAGCTCCAGGCCTAAAGTGTGTGCTTCTCAGAAAATGACTTATAGATTTCCTAAGAGAAGACAAACGGCACGAACGACTTTTTTTTATCTAAAAGCAAGCTAACGTTGCATACATATTGGAATAATATATAGATCATGTATTAAAAATCTTATCTTCCTAAAATGACAAATTATTGGTCACACTTCATAACTCCAGAGCAAGATTTTATTTAACTATCTAGCTTTCACTTGACTTGACTCAACCATTTTTCTTGTTTTATTAGAATATGTGGCATACAGTATCCATAAAGAAACTGCCAAAATAAATCATAATAGTGCAGATATGAACTTTGATATCAAGTACGATGACTAAATACCCACCCATCCCTTTTATGTGAAGAACTGTATTTTTGGAATACATATGACAAGGTGTCTGTTTTCCAAACATTATGTGAAATAACACACCCATGCCATAAGTGTTGTAAAAACACTTAGACCATTATCAGTAATAAAGACAATGAATACTCCTAATTGTCTCTGCTCCGTTTTATGTCATGTCATCTCAATTTTAATTAATGTACTTATCGGATTTTATTTGTTTTAAAACTTCAGTTTTACTAGTACTAATCCTCAGTATCAAGTTGCCGAATAAATCAGTTTAGTTTGTCAATTGACTTGATTTTAGTAATTAATGGTTTTAATGAAAATCAGGTTTCTGAATTTGACGGTAATTCTTGAATAACTCAAGATATGTTTCAAGAACATATAGAATTAGTCTCGGTATAATGCATACTTAAGAGGACTGCGTCCTTCATTTTACTTCATGTATTGATTTTTTTATATATTTGTACATATTTTTTTATAATAGGAATAAATACTTTTATTTATAATTTTACAAGTTTCTTTCAATTCGGGGCATTTTTGAAAAATTTCAAAATTTTAGAAATGTCTACTTAGGTGGCTTTTCTTATATTTGTTAGTTATCAATTCTTGTCAGCTATGTTCATTACACAATACACTCCAAAACAAAATGCAATACAACATCTTTGTATTTAAAAAGGCAATAAATAGGAAAATGTAAGTTTTGTAAGCTTGGGAAACGTAAAACATTGTTTAAACCATTGAAGTCACATTTTATGTGAAAGGATGTTTTTCTCCGTCTTTTTCTCTAATAAAGTAATATTCAAAGGGAAAATGAATATAATTTTTTTATTTATTTCAGGCAATATCACATTTCAACATGAATGTATTACTCATATAAGTGGTTGAACATTCAAATTAATCGAAATGTGTCATAGTTTTCTTGAAGAATCGATGTTATTGAGCATTCAAAAGAAAATGTCATAATTGTCAAACCAAGAATTTCCTTTAAATATCACAAACAAAAAAAAGAGTACTTACTGTTGCGGAGTAAATAGAATAATAATTAATTTGTGTCATAATTATCACTGCCTATAGAAACGTAACTAGCAGAAAATTAATGACGTGAAAACTGGCAGGCATGGAATTCTTATTTGTACATTATTATTGGTCTTTTATCGAGTGTGTATCAATAAATTTTGTCAAATTTGACAAATGTAATAAGAAGTTTATAACATTTCTTGTTTCTTTATCATCATTCTTTTAATCTGTTATCGTCAACGATTGTAATATCATATTTGATTATCATTTATATTTTGTATTTCAATGTAAACATATTTTTAAAAAAATACATAATACACAATATCAGAGTGTCGAAGTGTGCAGTGATATTTTTATCATCGTTCTTTTGTGACGGTAGCAGAACGTCAAAAGTATCTTATAAGACTCTTATATTAAACTATTTCAAGATAATATTGTATTCATTAAGACATTTTGAATTTGTTTGTACATCATCTACTCGCTAAGAGTAAAATTGAAAGAGTTTTATAGTTTTAAAAATTGCTCAAAATGATTGTGAATCACACAAATGGGCGAATATTGCTGAGAAAGGGAAAATATTACTATTATGATATTCATGATTAATGAAAAGTTAATCAAATTAAGAGGGAGGATTTTCTTATGCGGGGGTAAAACTGGTATTTATTAATTGCATCTTATCCATTAATCTTTATTTTAAGATTGTTAATGGTCATGTCACAAATATCAAAACATTTTCATAATCAATAAAACAATCATTTACGAGATGTTACAAAAACACTGCCAATGTTATAATAAATACAAAGGCAAAAAACTCAATTAGAATATATTGCTAAACACTTCAGGGTCAATTGTATTTTAAATGTAGTCTCGCAAGCTAACGTGACAGTTATAAAATTCGATAATATCAAAATATAATCAAAATAATTATCTCTCATCGAAGTCTTTATAAAAAGACTTTGATTTTAAAAGGGTGTTTTATTCATCATCTCTATTGTGCAGTCTTACAATAGTTCCAAAGGGTAATGTCATTACGTATAAAATGCTATTTCGTCTGAATAGATCCCAATTTCTTAAAATGTCATAAACAGACTGGCAATTCATTTTATTTATTCATGCTATTCTCTATGAAGTCTATTCAGATCACAAAAAGCTTGCGCGCCAAAAGAATTTGATTTCCCGCGACGTGTCTTTCAGTCTGAATGGATCAATTAATAATTCAGTTCTTATTTCGCTGATAAACATGTTCGCACATTGCAAAGTGAGGTAATACGTCAGCTCTGAAGCATCATCCTTTTATTGTCTTTGTGAAATTTGATATATTAATAAATGCATTCGAGTCGACATGGTGTGAAGGGGAATAAAAATAGTGCTATTATGAGAAAAAGTCGATTTCATCACATTTATCAAATATCGCTAGAGTCTGCTGCTGCATATGAAAAACTCATGGAAAAACGCGGGAGATGAATGTATACACGTTTTGCGCGTCATCATTGTTTTGTAATGTTTTTTATGTATTCGTATATATAATAAAGTATTTTTCCTTTAACATGCCATACTGTTTCTTTAACGTTGTATTTGCCTTTTTAAACAGTAAACATTTTATAAAGGATACAAACACATATTGTTATAAAAAAAAAAAGACGACTAGCCCAGTTAAGGTATACTTAAACTGAAGAGCTTGAAATCAGACCAGGTTTGATGTAATTAACAACGACACGTGCGGTATATTTGGGCATAATCGCAAACGCTCATGGACACGTACTTGAGTTTGTTTAAACGGGCTTATTCAAAACTCATTGTTCACAATTGTTATGATGGAAGAGAAAGGAAATGCCAAATACTTCAATTCAGTCTGAGCAGGAAAA